>JABXJD010000087.1:1637500-1915000 GCA_013375575.1 Percina caprodes
ATTGATTTTTTTAATGCACTTTGCCTTTATGACTGCAGTCTGGAAACCAGCATGTGCCATCTTCTCCTGATCCATGACTTATACTGCACCTCTAGGCTATGTTCACACTTGGCATCGAAGAAAGAAGAAAATGTTGACTTGGGCTCTTTTGTAGTTAAAAAAACAAAAAAACCTGGCAACATTTTTATTCCAAAAAGCAGCCAAGAGCATCCTTTGTTGCTATAACAACAGCTACTGCTACAGTATCCTAGCTAGAGCGCTATGTGGAGCAGTGCTGGCATTAGATAAAACAAAGCAGTGGAGCGAGTTAGAGAAAGAACAGAGAGACAGAGTGGTGCTGCTAACGTTAGATCAAACAAAGTGAGTTCCCTGTACAGAGAGCACCCGGTCATGCTGTATAAGCGTATAACTTGCTGGGCTCCGAGTCCATTTAATTTTGTTATGGAAAAAACAGATCTGGCTACTACTCTTGTCATTGGTCGGCTGTCAAAAAAAGCGCTTGACGTAGGACGTTTGTTCAGAAATATAGAATTTTTTTCAACTTCAAAAAGACGCTCCAAGCTGCAAAAAAATGAAACTCACACCAAAAAAAACAGTTTACTCCATAGGAGTATTATGTAAAACCCTGGTAGCTTAAAAAAAGACGCCAAGCGTGAACATAGCCTTAGTCATTTTCCTCTAAGCCAAGGAGCACGTGCTTAAAGGTGCAATATGTAAAACTGAAAGGGCTGTTTAAAACTGTGTAAAATAGTTACTGCAGTAGGCTACAAATTCAAAATACTGGAGAGTTGTCTCCCCCACCCCCTCCTCCCCAGACTCGAAGTTCACGTTAGTTGCAAGGCTGAGACCAGAGCATCCAAAAATGTTGCTAGACGCCTGTCTCACATAGCCAGACATTACTCCACAACACAGCGGATAGTCAATGTTAGATGCTTACTTTATTGACAGTCATAAAAGCCTGTAAACCGTTAAAAAAAAAAAAAAACTACAACCTCGCCGTCCTCTCCACACACCAGACAGACACACTTCCTCAGCTTTGAAAGGAACCGCTATAAATACCACTACCTTGCCGTCCTTTTCTACCCGACTGAACACAGTTTATTGGCTTAGCATTACGGCATCAATTGCTAAACACACTACAAACTCACAGTCCTCTTTCCGATATACAACCCACCTCTCTTGCATTAAAATAACTCAGCGTTTTTGGCTACGGCTGTTGAACAGGCTACACATTGTAAAAAGCCTTGGCCCGCTTGCCCGTTTGCTGCTTTAATGGCTGTAGCCTACTGACGTTACAGCTGTAGCTCGCTAGGTTTAGGTATTTACTGTCAGGTCTGGCAACCCGGCCTGGCTGTCAAACTGGGCAGTTGATAAAAACACAAACAAAAATTCCGTATTGGACCTTGAAATTAAAATACCCTTAATCAGGTGAGATTGTCTTAATAGCCACAGCAGCATGCTCACAACTCAAGTAACAGCACTTTTTATTTTTAGTTTGTTCTGCTTCATAAGTGTGACTCTTGAACACTGTTTAAGTGTCCCACCTGGAGAGTGGAGCGTGTGTGTGTGTGTGTGTGTGTGTGTGTGTGTGTGTGTGTGTGTGTGTGTGTGTGTGTGTAGATTTACTGTATGGTTGAGACAGTAACCCTCTCACTGAACTTTTAGCACAGTATCTTAAAGAGACTTCAGAGAGATCAGCATCTGTAGTTACTACCACCCTAGACAACACAACTGGAAACTCACATTTAACTTCCTAAACAAATCATTTAAAACATTTAGGCCAAATACAGTATGTCACCAGAAAAGACAAGTTTAGTCTACAGAGCTAAATGGTCATCCAGTATAGGACAAAGATCTAGGGCTTCATAAACCACAAAGGCTCAGACTGACACTTAGATGAATTGTTGCGCAAATTGTGTTGCAGACACCACTTTCCACTGAGACATACCGTCCACTGCTGCCCCCTAGTGGTCTGTGAAGGGAACTGAACAGGGTACCAAAGTTAAGAAATGACGTGGAAAGTGCTGCACATAGGCTACTCCCCATCATAAAAACAGAAAAATGAGCGACATTTTAAAATAACAAAAATGATTACATTTTATAAGTGAGGGAGGAGAGGCAAGAATAGTGAAGGGAGTTGATTTTTTTTTTAAAGAGATGAATAAACGAAAGAGATGTGGGAGACAGCCCGCCTTTGTACTTCAGTATAAAAGAGCAGACAAAGAACCATGGACACCTGATCACCAAAGCCTTGGACCAGAAAGAGAGAGCCTGCAGGAATAAAGAGAGAGACGGGCGAGGGCATGAGGGGCATTTGGGTATATATGTGTGTGTGTGTGTCTTATCTGTGGAAGGGGTGAAAGCCAGGAAACAGGTCCCCATTGTGCAGCACAAAGTAATGAGGGAGGTAATAAGGGTTTGGGTTTCCAGAGCTGCCCATTACAAGTGCACCATGGCTGGTCCCGAGAGAGCCAGGCGACCGAGAGAGCAGAGGAGGGGTGGTGGGTATCAATGAAGATAGGGGAGCTTAATCTAGATAGCAGTGAACAGTCGTCTGTCTCAAACTACCACACAGGGAGTAGAAGTGACACTGTGGATTTTGATAATACAAGATAATGGATGATTTAATATGTTGAGGCATTCATGTAGCCTACAAGTTAAATATTGTGAACACAATATTTCTGTAAAATCCTGAAAATGAATATTTCCTGCAAATGATGTTGCCACTTTGGGTTTAATTGGCATATTTGTTTTCATTGCGCTTCTCTGTAGTATTAATATCGACCACCTGGGGACAGCAAACACTGAAGCTACAATGTTTTCTCCAGAGCAGCTCTGAAAATATGATTTAGAAGCTTTAACAGCAACATCCTCATTATCAGGTTGTTGTTGAATGTGTATGTCTATTCTTGTGACAACCCCCTGACCCCAACCTTCATCTGCCTTATCCCAACCTGTGCCAAAATTAAGTGGTGGAAGAAGAATCAAATCTTTTACTTCAGTAAAAGTAGCAATACCTCAATGTAAAAACTCCATTACAAGTAAAAGTCATACACTCAAGAATTTACTCAAAAGCATCAAAAGTAAAAGTACTTACTATGTAGTAGGGGTGGGGGGAAAAGATTGATACAATATAGCATCACCATATTTTCCGTGGCAATACTGTATCGATACACATACGCCAAGTATCAATCTATTATTATGCATGTGTTGGTCAGTTTGTCTGCTTGACAATCCCATTTTGCAACAATTAAAGTGAGATGAACAAACGTGTATCTCTTTAGATAAAACAGATGCTGACAATGTTTTTCTTTGAGGACATAAATTGAAATTGGCAAAATTTTAAAGTTAAATTGTTGTATTGCGACATAAGTTTAGTGATGATATCATATCGTGAGGCCACTGGTTATTCTCACCCCTACTATAGAGCAGAATAGGATTTTTATTAATGATGCATTAATGTGTGAGCAGCTTTTTACTGTTCTAGATGAGTGAGGTGGAGCTCATTTTAACTACTTTATACACTATTCGGTACTTTTCCCTATAGCAATGCACCATACAGTACAAGCTCATCAAATGTCATATCTAAAACTGTCATTAATCTAGTAACTACAGCTAGCATATAAATGTAGTGGACTGAAAAATACAATATCATACTCTGAAATGTAGACCAGAAGAAAGTAAAATGGAAACAGTAAAGCACAAGTACCCAAAAAATGTACTCATGTAATGTGTTAACTTTAAATGTTGTTTGAACCCGTCTTTTGAAGAAGTGAGTACTGGACAAAATGTCCTCACTGCTTAAAATGTCCTGAATTGTAAGGTCTAATATTTCAGTTGGTCCTCATAAAGATAGGCAGATAGAAGTCATCCATATTTATTCTCATTGCACACAGGACGACACACAGAATGCAAATATGTCAGGGTTAAATATGACATTAGAAGTTGAGATTGATGAGTAGATAATAAACACATGTGCAAACACTTTATCAGTTTATTGTGTGCACTATTACTGTAAGTCAGAGCCGGAACCTCCTCTTCCACTTTAATAGCTAAACATCCCCTATAATGCAAACAGTATATATTGCCTGATCTGACAGGCTGAAAGGCCACTGTGGAACAAAAAGCCCATGTTAATAGCTAGGTGAGGAGGGATTTATTGTATAATACATGTGTACTTTCTGTATGTATACATAGTGAATTAGAGAGCTGTCATCTTTATAAAACAAGTCTGTGGGCAGTTGGCCTTGCTGGCTGGGAAATAATGGTTCATTTTAACAGCAGCATTGGTCGCTTAGAGGTTACTCTGATCTTTAGTGAATCGGCCCAGCCACGTGAATTTTATAGTGACTCTTTATGGCTTTAAAGTCTCCATTGTCTCTGCTCCCTCAAAGTGTACGTCTAAGTAAGATTTCCCAGGTTGTGTATGTCCAGAGACCCAAAAACCATGTGATTCATCTCTGTGTGAGCATCCATCAAAGCTGTAAAGCCTTGGATGTCACCTTGTCATCCCAAGGCTTGGTTGTCTTGCTGTGTAAACTCAGGAGACTGACACTGAGACTGAACGAGCTAGCAAGTGGAATGTAAGCATTTGGGAAATGTGAGAACTTGTCTGCAACTTGCACTCTGTGTGCAGTCTAAAGCACTATTATGGTGTGTGTGTGTGTGTGTGTGTGTGTGTGTGTGTGTGTGTGAAATGATAATTCACCAGAAAAGTCTGTTCACTTTGTGTAAAAATCAACATGACAATTATCTTTTCAGTTATCATATTACAATACCTCCCAGCCCCTCCTTTTGCAACATTTGTCAAACATTAGAATTAATATGCTTAGTAAAAAGAAGGAAGAAACACTGTATGAATGTGACCTGTGCTAGGTTAAAAAAAGGAACACCTTTAGGTTATCTGGCATCTTGCCATGACACTTTCAATCATATTTCTTAGAAGACTGTGTGTGAGTGCGTGCAATTCATTATATTGTGGGGACAGAAAGGTGCATCATGTGGAGACTTGTCTTCCATAGAATATAGTCCCCACAAGTGTTACTATTTATTTAGGCTCCTAACGATCACACAACAATGTTATTGAGAAAAATTATTATTTTGCATATTATATTTTGCAAGGAAACTCTTATTTTATCTTGTGTTCTGAAGAGAAATTCAAAAATTTCAACAAGTATGCAGTCTGAAATAAAACTGTTGAGTACCACTGCTGCCTAATAGTTGATCTTTGACAGTCTACAATTGCAAAAGAACGAGTCAGACACATATACATTTTAGAGCAATATTTCTCTACATATAATACACACTGAATATGATCTGTCTGTATCTCTTCATCTTTCCACAGCTATAATTTGGAAAGTAACATGCCACTGTAATTGACCACACAATAACAAAATTGCAACGTAGACTAGCAGAACCATTATTTCAGCAAAAAAATAAATAAATTGAAAATCCCCAGAACACCAATTGAAAACAATTACTGGGGGCAGCAAAGAGACTTGAAAAGAAACAACATGCATTTCAATATATGGTTATGTACCTATTTGGCCACTGCCCATACCACCCATATTCCCTTGATGGTTTGCATTCACATAACTCTAAACAAAGCCCAAATGATTTGCTTTGAGCTATAAGGCTGGCTGGCTGGTTGGACAAAGACTTTAGGGGTTTGTGATGGTACAGGTTGATCCAAAGTTTATTATAAACTTTCTGTGCAAAATAACTTCAAATTCTTTCACTATGTGGGAATTTGCAACTTTTCCTAAGTTGCAGATTGTCTTTTTGTATTTTGCTCTTTTAATGCATTCCTAGAATGACTCTACACTGTGAAATCCATGAATAGCCAATACGCTCCAGATGTGTCTGCAAGTTCAGCTTTGACACTAATGTTAAGCTAAAGAGAAGCAAACCGCCTCCCTGTCAGCCTATTAGCTCTGAAATATACCCCAGACACTCACAGCACACACTAGCAGCCCCACTGTACAGCATGTAGTTGTAAATTTCCTTCTCTCACTCTTCCACACACACACACACACACACACACACACACACACACACACACACACACACACACACACACACACTTCGGCCCAGATCCCAGTCATGCTACTCCTCCATTAAGGGTCCTTGTGGCAGTGGGGCTGCCCTATCAAACGCCTACATCCTGTTTGATCCCATTCTAGATATCAAAGGGAGACACCTGATCCCCATCCTGGGTGAGATGGGTACGGTAGGAGGGGGGTGGGCATGTGGAAGGACAGGGAGTTCAATGTTTGTTATAGATTGGTATACAGAATCTTGATCCCCTCTCTCTGTCTTTTTCTCTGCATCTCTCTCCAAAAGAAATCTTGTTTCAACAGTGAGGTAGAGATAGACAGGTGGTCAGGTGGGTTGGGGTTGAGCTTGTGGTCTTCTCATATGTTAAATCCTCTACATCAGGAGCCTCATCTATCATCTGTGTGTACCCAGAGTTGTGTGTGTAAACAGAACATGCACCCAATTCCACACTTAAGATTTTCTACATGAAAGGTGACCTATTATGCACATTTTATTTTGTATTACTACAAGAATACATTTACACCACTTAACTTAAATTTTTCTCACACTGTCCATGGCTGCTGCACCTGTATTCACCTACTGTCTAAGTCGCTCTGCTACAGCTCCTGTCTCTTTAAGCCTGTTCCTGATAAAAAGCCCTGTCTGCTCTTATTGGTCAACATTTCCGGGTCTCCCCCATCAGCTCTCTTGGTGTCCCTGTTTTGTCTGTCATTGCAGCCGGGGGAATGACTGTAACAGAGTATAGCAGCAATTTCTATCTTGTAAAACAGATAAAGGCTTCTAAACCAACAACCAGACATGTTTCAGCAGGAATGTGACCTGAAATTGGGGAGAAATTAACCTCGGCAAAAAAATGACTGCTTTTCCTGACGTTAGCATGTAGCTACATGTAGAAGTGTATGTAATGTAAACACTTCAGTACCCTGCCTGGAGCAGATGGCCATATAAAGAAATCTGGCACAAGTTGACATCTGATGTCTAAACTGTTGGAAATTGAGTGTTTAGAACAGTCTGAAACCTGAGATTTTTGCTAACAGGGATTACTTTTACATTGGTTCATTGCACATTCATTTTAAACTTTGGCCACGTTTAGTATGAACATCCAACATTGTAACATTATGTAAATGACAGAAAATGAGGAAACCCTTTGTAGAAGGGAGGCGTAATAGCCTGTAAGTGAATTCACAAATCACAGACACAAACTATACTTTTAGACTGTCAACTATGGTTCAAGATATGGTTATGGCTAAGATTGGACCCTCTACTCAATGCTGCAATACAACATTTTGGCTGGTTAAATAAGGCCTCAGGTTTAGCACGAGAGACATTTAAATTCTGATCTCCAGCCCATAAGAAGTAAACATAATTACAGCTTTTCCTTCTCTCACTCATTATCACATTTTCATTTTATTGCTCTCTTTCTGCATCTGTTTCTTTCCTTTTATTTTGTGGATTTTTCTTTCTCAGCAATTTTGCATTGCGTGTGTAAAATGTTTAATAAAATTCCTGAGTCAGAGCAAGTTCAGGTTGGATGTGTTATAAAAGTGGACCCTGGGGGCCTACTGTGTTCTGGAGCAATGGTAGGAATTTTTATGGTTCAAACACAGGCCTTCCAAGCAGGTGGAATTTCTGCCAAAGGATGCGGCTGTTTTATACTTTGGCTTTATGAATCTAAAAGGACTGCCTTGGCCCCAATTGTTGACGCAAGAAAGGAATCTTAAGTGCTGGCTTCCTCCATCTGACATGTAAACAGATAATCAACGTTTTTTTGTTCAGACACAAACACAATTTGTGTGCAATCATACAGCATATACAGTACAGCATATCCTTTACTATACCCATCAGAGGGAGAACGTTTTTTTTTTCTTACATTGTTTTGATGTTGGCATCCATAATTCACACAGTGTGAAACACCGTGATAGCTATAAAACTTAAAGCAAAGGATGAAATTTGAATGAAAATATATCTGTTGGACATAGACATATTGGTATACATGGTGTTCTACTAAATTCATCACTACCTCCACCCAACTCTTAAATCATAAACAAGGCATAAACAGGTTTTTTCCCTGCCTTATAAAGCAATCGAGAAACCTGGTCACTTAGTGCAAGGTTGAAGGCAAGTCCGCTGGTGCATACCATTCTAATAAACTAATACCTAAATGGTCTTTTAAGGACTGATGGGAGTAATAAAAAGGATCACGAAGAGGCCTAAAGAAATCCTAAAAAAGAACTTAATTTGTGATTGATTCCTCTAGACTCTTAAATCACCCATGCATCCATAAAAAAGTTTGGACAGCAATCAAGTGGAAACCTCAGATGCAAGATGCTATGTGCATATGTTTGCGTGGATATGTGTGCGTAAAAGATAAATCATACAGGGTCAGGCCCAGATGTGTCTCTGGGGCCAGCTTACACCACTATGTCACACAGTCAGAAACACCAAATATGCACCTGTGTTTGGAGCGGTGCTAATAATCTGCACACAGCTGTCAATTCAGAAAATTACTATAACTGATCAAGAGGATTTTCGTCTGTTGTTTTAATTCTTATCAATATTTTTTTGCAGCGCAGAAGTCAGCTTTACATATTTGCAACAAGCAGCTGAAAAGCAACATGTTAACTTAATGGTTTAGAAAGTAGCTTACTCACACGGAGCAGCATGATGGGATCTGTGGTGGTCCATTTCCTTTTCTTTATGAGGTGAATTAATGAAACACACAGCAGCTCATTATGTGAGACCTTAACAGCATGGTTTTAGTCAGCGGCAGCAACTAGCTTTCTTTCATTAGTACAATATGCATGCTCGGTTACATGCATGCAGACAATCATACACTCATATTTGTAGCATGTTTCTGAAAGGTAAACTAACTGTGATTATGCCATGGGAAAGTTTACACGGTAGACATATAATGTTACATAAATTAACCTGAACTCCTAACAAGCAATTACAACCTATCAATTACAAGTAATTATATTTCCATCAAAGCCATTTACATTGGGCTGCAGCAATTTGGTTTTAGTAGCAAGTCTCCACTGTAGAATTTCCATTTACAGTACCCACAAAGCAGTGGGGTTTGACACAGTTCTGCTTGTTTAGCTAAATTGGGCAGTTATGACAGTGTGGCTAAGCAGGCCTTGTAGCCTCTCAGCTTTACAAGATCCCCTCTGTGTCATTAGTATTGCAGTATTCTGTATCACCACTAGTCATGCCTGAAAGCCTTATGGTAAAGCATGACAGCTTGCACGTTCATTACAGAGGTGTTAAAACCATTTGGACACAATCTGGATTAATAAAAGTATGATGGGCAATAAAGAAACTCTTTGGGGTTTATTGTGATGCATAATTGTGCCTTATAAACAGTTTATTAATGCCATTAAAGGTAATGAGCCACACTGAACAAAGAGCAAGGTGGGGATGCTTTTCCAAAAAAAAATAAAAATCTTATAACTTGTCATTATGGACCATGTTTATATTCACTTTTGCCTTGCAAGCCCTCATCGTCTCCCCTCACCTCCAGTAACATTCCTCCAGATGGGACCGGGTGTGTTTGAGTCTGCACTCCAAAGTTCTTATGCAACTTCAGCACATCACCTGGCATATCAAACGGCATGCTTTTCTCAATGTTATCTGGCTCTTGAGTCAAATGGGATTTCTGGATAAACAATAATGTTGCTGGCAGAAAAATCAGTGGTGACAAAAATCCATGTGATTTAGATTAACAGGGAAAACAGAAATACTCCCCCCCCCACCCCCAACCTGTGTTATGGTTTCTAAATTGAAACTCAAGCCAGCTGAATGTCATACAGCACTACAATGCATTGTGCTGCCCATGCTGTGCTCAGCATATGTGGGCAGGATTAGTTTACTAGAGTCCAATGGTTTATTTAGCATGTGTCAAGGTGGTTGTGTGTGTATTTGCGTGTGTGTGTGTGTGTGTGTGTGTGTGTGTGTGTGTGTCTGTCATGAGGGCATGCACCCATGTGTTTAAAGAAACATCAAGGAACACTAATCAACATTCTATTACAAATGTGATTGATGAACTTTGGCAGGCTACTGCAGCCAAAACCTGCATAGGCCACATTGCTTTTGTGTGCTTGTGTCACCGTGTGGAAGCACGTCTGTGTATCCATATGTGGATGATATTTTATTCAGCATATGTCACTGCCCCTGGTCACACTCATCTGAACAAGAAGACACACAGATGCAACCTAAAACCAAGGGCTTCGATGGCTCTCTTGTAATAACCCTGACATCATTAAAAATAAAGGGGGGACATGACAATTACCACCTATTATAGTCTGTCTTGCTCAGGCACACACAGTCTGCGTTAGCCCTTTCCCAATTCCCAGTTGGTGTGTCCCGATTCCTCTCCTTAAGTTTTAGTCCCGTCCACAGGTGATTTGAGCCGAGGAGTCAAGGAAGAGCCTTGAGGAGAGAGGAGTTGAGGGAACAAGTATTTATAATTTTATGATCTCTGACTGATAATCAATGTCTGTCTGTCTGTACACACACACACACACACACACACACACACACACACACACACACACACACACACACACACACACACACACACACACACACACACACACACACACACACACACACTTATCACCATTTTGCCTTTCACTGTTTTGGCAACATTTTTGCAGCTAGATTATAAAACTGACCCTGGAAAAACATTAACGTACGCTCTCTAAGAGTTCTGTATACACATTCTTACATTTCAATTTGAACACTTCAAATGATTCAAATTTACTTTCCACGCAATGTTTGGAACTATCTTACAGAAAGTACACTGGACCCAATCGGTCATTCTAGCAACACAGTTACACTGAAAGGTTTGTAGGCAAAAGTCATAGGAGGTGTTTTAGTCAACTCAGAACATGAATTCCACATTCACGATTAGACCAAAGAACCTTTACCAGAGTCGGGAAAACTTTACATGCTGAATTACCTGTTCCAGCATGCCAGGGATTCTGACAACCCTACAAGAGAACTGCACTCCCAGAATGCAGAGTTACTTGTGGTTCCTAGAATCTCTAAAAGTAGAATGGGAGCCAGAGCGTTCGGCTATCAGGCTCCTCTCCTGTGGAACCAGGTTCCAGTTTGGGTTCAGGAGGCAGACACCGTCCCCACATTTAAGAGTAGGCTTAAGACTTTCCTCTTTGATAAAGCTGTTAGTTAAGGCATAGAATTGAATATAGTTAGGGAGTGAGGAGTCGCAGCGTCCGCCTAACCCGGGCCACACTGGGCTCCTCTCTCCTTTATCTTTCTATCTTTCCATTTGTGTGCATCCATGTCCCAGAAATGCTTGTTACTAACCTAGCTCTGGGGAGTCATTCCCCGGAGTCCTTATGTGCTTTTTTTTTTCGCCCAGCATGTTACCTTGGATCAGGGAGGCTCCAAAACCATGGTAGCAGCTGTCGCCATGGTCCCGCTACATGTCCTGCGATGCCATGTTCATCCTGCTACGCTCTGCGGTGCCCTGCTACGTCCTGCTGTGCCTTGTAATGCTGCACAGTGCCCTGCTATGCCATGAACTACTACAAACTATTATTTTTTTGTGACTGTTATTGCCACTCTTCCTTCTAACCCCAACCGGTCGTCAGACACCGCCTACCTGGGTTGGGTCTGTCCGAGGTTTCTGCCTAAAAGGAAGTTTTTCCTCGCCACTGTTGCACTGTTGCTTGCTCTGGAGGAAACTAGTAGAACTGTTGGGTCCTTGTAAATTATGGAGTGTGGTCTAGAACTACTATCTGTAAAGTGTCTTGAGATAACACTTGTTATGAATTGATACTATAAATAAAAATGAATTGAAATAGATAAGAATATTGCTATATAGCTAAATCATAACCAAAGACTCCAGTTTTATCTTTGGTGTAGACAAAATATAAATCCTGAGAAAGGAAACATGCACAAGACCCCCTATCATCCACTTAAAGTACACAGTTAAACACCTTTGCCTCTTTGAATATGGTCAATAAGGGAACATCATTGCCAACTCTGTGTAGGCATTGACATATAATATAATTGCGAGTGTCTGGTAGCAATGAGTTACCCATTCAAGATGTATGACAGCACTTGTTAGGCTTTGTTTAATTGATTGCCTCTGAGAACATTGTGGCAGTGATTTTCCATGACTGCCTACCCAACCGCAGACATCAGGAATACGCTTACATACTTGTGACGCAAAACTATAATCACATGTTAATGGCTACAGACACCTGTGGATACTTTGTAGGGCCTCTTTCTCTCTGTCTTTCACACACCCCCACAAATATATCTGTCCTGTGAGCTTCCCAAATCACATCTGCGTCTGTCGAAGTGGGTGTATGTAGTGAAAGTTGGTGGTTTTCCATTTGATTATTCTTTGTGAGTCATCTCCATATGTGCGCAAGCTCACACACACACACACACACACACACACACACACACAATCCCTTCTGCAGACTGGCGATGGAGACCACCTGGTCACAATCAGTCAGGGCCAGGGGTTAAAATCATTGTGTCTTTAGTGTGGTGGAAAAGGCTCATGGAGGCATTGGCAAGGCAGGAAGGAGTTGGACTTGACAAAGTGTGATGGAATCACACTCACCAGGCCTGAACACCTTCAAAATGCATTAATCCGTTTGTCGAATCTACCTCGAATCTTGCCAGGCACTTGGCCATGACGGATGTGGTTACGGTGTCATGCTAGCTTACATATGAACATATTCTAAAACCACACTTTCAAGTCTTTTCAAAGTCATATTGTAGTTCCACTTCAATTGCTCGGGTGTTTTACAAAAGAAAAATTTATAATCAGGAAGGAATTCTATGGCTTGAAATAGGACAGCTAACACATTTCAAAGAACTAAATGCTTCCCGTGAGAGAGATTGGGCCACAGGAAAAGGTCAACAAGGCAGGAGGCTGTCTGGTACTTACTTTTCAAACCTCTGACACATTACATTAGACCTTTAGCTCAGAATGTAACGCTAATGCCACAGACTATTGTATCTGCTGCCATGACACAATATTGAGCCCAGGTAATCATCTGCAGCTGTCTACAAACACATGCAGAGAGAGTAACATTTGGGATTCTTTAACATTTTTGTTTTTGTCAAACAAACTGTTTCAAGAGTGAGCCAGCAGATTGACACTGAAAAGAGCAGACAGTGGAACAACAACATGGCAACCATGAGGTTGTTCCAAACAAAGGCAGCAATTTCCTGCCATCTCTGGCTCATTATTGAGGCTCAGCCCACCCTTTACGCTGCAACGTGTCAATCTCCAGGTAAACGCTGGAGCTAGTCAAAGACAAAAAAAAAAAACAAAGCCAGTCTTGAGTAACATGTTTTCTTTTGGCAGCTCTGTGATACTGTAAGCACTTGTATGGTAGGGCAAGTGCCGATGAAGTCCATACGGTTTCCTGCAGAGCATGGAATGTTTGACAGCACTGGACTCTCACCATTCATCTCTGGCTACACATTGAAGCAATGCTGATTAGTTGTATAGTTTGGACACAGATTGTCTGAGTGTGTCTGTAGGTGTGTGTATCTGTAGACACTTAACTGTAATTGGGGTTTTTAAACAGTTTGACAGCGCAGACCCATCACTCTGTTTTTGTTTGCCACTTCCCTTCAGCACTCTTCAGAGTTTCAGAAGAAACTGGAAGCTGGCTTAAAATAGTTGCTGTGTTTTATCCTGCACTTACATACAGCCAGGCGCAGACTCAGTGCCATCTCTGAAGTGGTGAAATCAATCAGTGGGATTGTCAGCTGGTTTTAATGGCCGCCTTGTCTCTGTGCCATGTAATTCTTTCCTAAAATGTTTCTTTTTGTCCGTCTTCAGAGGCTCCCAGTCCTTCAGTCTATATTTCTACCTTTTTCTTCTAGCTCCTTTTTCCAGTCAAGATGTAAACCAGAGGTAGCCCCCGATGGTAACACACAGTGGGAAGTTTGTGCTACAATAAGAATTTCTTAACAACAAAAATAAATAAAATGTGAGAAAGTCAAGGCTGTTCGCTGTACCCCATGCCCTCTGCCCGACATTCTGCAGACCATCGACGTGGCAGCAGGAAAACGTGACATCAGTTGCAGGATATAATGCAAACAGAACATTTGTCATTCCGACACTGTTTTGTCAGGTTGATACGGGCTGAACTTCATTTACCATTTTCTGTCTTTGGGGACTATACAATTACTTCGTTGAAATATAGCCCCTAGTTTTTCATTGAATTAAGATGTTTATACCGTAGACCTACATTAAATAGTATGAGACTGTTCATCCCCATTAATTGAGAGGCCAGATGTGATTTGGACCTGCTGACGGACATTTATTTTGCTTTTGATTTATTAATGTTTTCTTTATGTTATGTTCATGCTATAAGCTTATTTGTACACAACACTGTCTGCAACCAGAATGTACATAAGGGGATCTTAAGGTTGGAACTTCATTCTTGCATCTTGTCCATGTTTTGAGCCGTGAAGCTCATTTCATCTCATCCCTCTGAAGGGGATTCTGGATTCGACATCCCAGTTTTGGCAAACAAATGTGTGCTTAAGAAAGAGAGAGAGTGATTAACTAGGGCCTGGGATGCTGCTGAAGAGCTGACCCTGTGCTCCGATCTCACCAGCAAGGAAATTTACCAAAGGATAAAAATCCACATGAGATCTATACGTGCTTTTTGAAGGTTGTTTCACACTAGACAGAAACTAAATCTTCAAATTATATATTTGTACATCTGATGCTCTGGTAAAACTGAGTGTGTGTGTCATCTGATAAGGTCAAGAAAGACTTCAGGTGTGTCCACGTCTCTATTGAACACTAGGTTACTGGTGCTGATGATGTCCTATAAATACATGACTCTTCATTATTATTCATCGCACTTCCTATTTCCATCCCTCTCTTTCTCTCTCTCACACACACACACACACACACACACACACACACACACACACACACACACACACACACACACACACACACACACACACTTTGATCTGTGGTGATGTCATTTTACAAAAATTTAGTGCTGCATGCTTGTCAAGATTGTGGAGATGAAAGCACTGCAAGTTGGTAAAACATTTTAAATCGTGTCCAGAGGCAGAAAGGCTTGACTCTAAAATGACACGCATGACCAGACATTCTTGCCCAGATTGCTCTTCATAGTCTGTGCTCTTCACCACAGTAGCCATCTACAGCCATAAAACTCACGCATGGTGAACTCTAGCTGACTGCAGAGTGGTGTATTAACTGGTCTACTGACATCTGAGGCATTGCAAAAATGCCCATTTACAATTACAAATTATGAATGGTAAGATTGATGGCTACGCATTACATAATGCTTCTTAGTATTTCAGTCTCACTTTTCTTTGGTGTTGAGTTTGTATGGAGGGAGTGAGGGTGAAAAATGCAGCTTTGCAGTTGTTGGAGGATTGGTGAAGGGTGGAAACGTTTAGACAGTGTGGTCACAAGGTGATGAGACACAGTCTTATGTGGCCCCAATGGGTTTAGCAGACTGCTGGGAAACTCAGAACATGAATTGTATGTATGTATGTATGTATGTATGTATGTATGTATGTATGTATGTATGTATGTATGTATGTATGTATGTATGTATGTATGTATGTATGTGGTCTCCCCAATTTAAGGCAGCCAGTGCTGAAAAGTTAGCTGAGCTTCTAGTCCCTTTCTATGAACTCTAAGACATAAAGTAAATACCTTTTATCACAGAATCAAGCATAGAACTTGGTCTTTGCCTAATAAAAATGTGTTCTATGGCAAAGAGCATGGGAAAAAGAACACCGCAGCAATTACTGTGAAAGTTAAGCTTGGCCATAAAAATGGGCTGGAAATACTTACTGCAACGTTCAGTGTTACATGGTAAGAGGTTCCACCGTCATTGCGTAGAAACAGGATATTGAAATCTTTGTGTTCCATAATGAAATGATTATGAAACAGTCCTCATCTTTGAGTTAGGTGATGGAGCTCTGTGCCGAACGGAGGGTGAAGCCGTTACATCTTTTACCAGTTAAAGAGGCTTAGAGAGCAGCCATCTAACTCCAGTGACCTGCAATAATTAGAGAAGTGTCTGGCACGGAGACAGGATGTGTCTGCCAAGCTCTAACCACCCAAGAATAGTATCACACACACACACACACACACACACACACACACACACACACACACACACACACACACACACACACACACACACTTTTGAGCATACAAGTAAAAGCTGACTTCTTGAAAATGTAACTAATCCCCTAATTTTGGGAACTCTTACCTAAAATGGAAACCACAGTTGGGAGTGAGACTGGGTTCCACATCATTTCCAGTCATTCAGGATCAATTAGGTGCTTCATTCCATTCTGCTGATGTTTCCTTCCCTCTACATTCAACGGGGTAAGTAGTATCTTGTCAAAGTTTGTAGTGATAAAGACATGAGAGTTGGATCAGTTTTTTTGTCTGCCACCCAACCTCTCATAGTCTTCAGTGTATACAATACTCACGAGTGTTTGATCCTGCCTTTCCCACCCAATGAGAAGCACATCAAATAACTCAGACCAAACCCAGACAGATGTTTTTGAAGGGAACATCTGTCAAGATCTATCTCAATGTCAAATGAGGTGCCAAATGCAATGAAACTTGAAGAACATTTTTCTCACAGTATTGAAAAGGGTTAAAAATTCTTTTAATGTTATTACTAGGCTTTTTGCTTGTGAGGTGTTTTTTAAGTAGACAATTGTACACCAATTTCCTCTTACGTGGCACAGTTTCCTGCACTTTGACTTCAGAAAACTGCAGCCAGAATATCTTTTTGAATGTTGTGCACGTGTATTTTGGTCCCCCAACCATCTGAAGTCCAGAGGTGACAGATTTTTGGAATACAAAAAAAGTGATGTATTCAATTTTACTTTGAACAGCACTATGGACTTAGATGTGAATAATGGCTCAAGAGACAATATTTCAACATTTTATTCAAAAGGTTATTTCGAAACTGCTATGTTCTGACAGAAAACATCCCATCACTCCCTTCTACTTAAACACAGCTGGATTTTTAAAGTACAATTCCAAATAAATACATCTTAACACTTATTTTTACGAATGAATGTGAGCCCAAAAAAAAAAAAAAAAAAGTTGGTAATAGTCCCTCATTACAACGGAAAACTGTGTGTGTGCACCTCTAAGTAAAACAGGTAGGTCAAAGTTGAACTAGGAAGTCATCATTTAAAACTGTGACGCATGTTTTCAACTGACAATTTAAATTACTATCTTAACTTTTGTCAGTCTTTCATCTTCTAAATAAGGTTTGCTAACCTAGTTATTAAAACCTGTATTGTTGCAGCTTTGTCAAACTTCTTTGTTGCTGCCTTCCCAGATTCCAGAAATTAGTTATTAACAATAGAAAAACATGAATTTCAAAGCCAAGTTGTAAGCCACTCCAATTATCTATTAATACTGATTAAATAATGGGGTCAGTATGGGTGAGTAGTCAAAAAACTAACCAGGAAATAGCTAAATGAATTGGTCACTACTGAGGTTACTGTCTGCCTTTATTATCCTGCCATTTTGTAAATAATTTGGTCAGTAAAGTAGAAATAATTCATGATGAAGAATTACAATTAATGCCTGGAGCTAAATGCTGAGATGCTCACAAAGACACAGCTAACATGCTGATGTTCAGCAGGTATACATATGTTACAGTGATTACCATCTTAGTGTAATGTGTAAGCATGTTAATAGCAGCCAATTAGCACTAGAAGAAAAGGGGCTGCTAGCGGACCAGCTGCATTTCAAAGTATTCTTTGAAAATATTTAAAGGCTTTTATTAGTTCCTCGGCTCCAGTGGTTTATAGTCTTCTAGTCCATTCTAGTCTTCTTTGTGACATAAATTCAGCAGTATAAGCCTCAGCCTTATGCTTCATGATTTCTACGAAAATATTGCAACATGAGATCATGATGTTGCGTATGTGTTATCGCGAGAAGAAAGCAACGGTTGAGTTTAGGAAACGTGACAGTTTAGGAAAAGCAGAACCAGTTGGCTTTAAAAATAAATAAAAACAACGGTTGAATTTAGGAAACGTGACATGCGGAACCCGAAAGAAACGTGATACACGAGACACGATGTCTTGGGTAAAAATCCTGTGTTTTCCCCATCCCCACTGCGACCAACCTCCCTATTCGGATTATCGCTCTGTCATACAACTCGCTACAGCGTAAATTTACGCTATCGCAAGGTAATGTAAGTCAATAGAGGCCAATGGCATTGATAAACATGCTAAAAAGCGAGTATGCGTCTTGATACAGCAATAATGGCGAATTGGCTTGTCATACATACGCCATTTCATGAGATCAGTCTGCAATATTGTCATGCTGCTAGATGTTGTCCATGCTCCATCTTCTTTCACTTTTCTTTTCCAGAGAGGTTTTAACACCCTGAACTCAATAAAGTGCTTTTTTTGCTCCACAGCACCAAACAAATGACATCTTCCTTAAGTCCAATACATTACTAACATTTTCTTTAATGTGTTTTATGATTTAAAAAGATTCCTTTATCGCTTTATGAAGTACCTTAAATGTCTTCTTGTTCATTGCTCTCTTCATTCTATACTTCTTTCTGTTCCCTTTTCACCTCATTCTATCTATCCTTCACCATGGAGTTGTAATAGCTTTAGCAGATGCTGTTTTGAAGTAGCAGATAGCGGCTACTGTGTGGAAGTAGATGAGTTCTGGCTTCTGGGTTTCTTGTTTATGGCTGTAACTAAGCCCCGTAGGCCAGCACCAGCCCTGCTGTCTGTCAGATGTCTACTGCAAGTTGCCACACACAGTGGAACAGAGGAGCTTAGCAGGGTAGCAGTGGTTTCGCACCATCAACCCAGTAAATCCTATGTGTTTAAAAGTCACATTACTGAAATCCATTACACAAGTCACGCAAGTGATGCATGTAAGTGGTTCCTGTCATTTTTAAATATGTTCCCACTTTCCAAGGGACCATTGTTTTCAGTTAATGTTGGTATGCTATCAAAAATCTCTCAACTTGCTCGATAACATATCTAATGCATGATAATGAATCAAACATCTGAACATTATTTTGTTGTTCTACATTTTAGAGTTTTAAAATCGCAGTGATCTATGAATCTTTCCTGCTGGTGCATTTGTCTGCTGCAATGAAGTTCGACATTGGAGCTATAATAGAACAGGGAATACAAATAACATGAAAATGATAATGTCATAAATTTGACAGTTAGTGGTACTAAATGGGCTACAAAAAAGGTTTCTCTGACTTCTTATCATATTCATATTGTAGTTGATTTGTAACTAAACAACAGCACAAAACACACCATTCTCTGTCAAACCTCTGGAAAGAGCTCAGACAATATATTACAAAGCTAAAATTGTATGCCAATAGTAGTTATTTGGCTTGAAGTTATAGTGCATCGTTTCTGACCACCCCATGAGGAATTCTAAGTAATGGCAACAACACTGTCTGCACATGTACAAGATACAAGCGTTTGTTGATCATGCACCACCCCCACCCTTCTCCACACAGTTGCAAGGGACGTTTTTTTCCCCATCAAATCAAGGAGGACACAGAGAATTTATAGAAGAAAAAAAACACAAACACTTCAGAAGAAGAGGTAATTATCTTGTAATTTTTATGTCCTCTTTGTCTCCCAAGCTGAACGCTGTTCGCATAGAGCTGTGTGTGAATGTCGCTGGACTACACCATTTTGTAAACATAGTCATACTGAGAAAAACAAAGAGTTTTGTGGATCTGATAGGCTTATTTGTTTTGGATCAACTCATTTGCCAATGGCTTTAATATAATAGACATTAATATAGAATAGTTGGTACTATAGCTTTAAACATGCAGAAACACCAGTGTGGTCGTTTAAGTCTTGCACAAGCACTTCTGATACCGGATAAGCGGACAAAGATAGATGGATGGATGGATGGATGGATGGATAAGCACTTCTTGTGCATGCCGATCCTGATTCTATTTATTACTGAGAACACAAAATGAAGATAGTGAAAAAACTAATAATGATAATAATAATAATAATAATGGAAAAAAAACGTTTGCTTTACCGACAAAATTCCAACATATTGAACTACAATGTTTGCATGACTCTCCAAGAAGACTTGGAGAGGAAAATCAAATTTTTCCCGATTTGAGTAAAAGACTTTTGCAATATCAGAAGAGTTTATTCTGTTTGTTTGGAAACATTCAAGAGTAATCGGAAGGTTATGTTTCTAAAGCAGAAGCTACAAGTGCATCTAACCAAAGAGTTCGTAAGAATTCCTACTATTACTGATCCCACTGTTTATATCAGTAATTCACTATGTCCATGACCTTTCCAGTAAACTCTGTGCTTGGGTTACATCTAAACAAATGACAAAAAAGGTCTTGAACACTTATACAAGCTTGGGCATGGTAGATCTGGTGTGTGTCCCTCTTAATTGTGTACAAATGTACACTAGTGTGTATGTGGATTATTTATCCCCAGTCGCAAGTCATTCCGGTCCCTTGGTGGCTCCAGAGCTAGCTGGTGAACTCATTTCCATAACATGTTGAGTGTTATGCTGGTATTTCCTATCTAATCCCCCTTGCAGACTCTGACTGACTGACACTGAAATCTTTTGTCTAAGCATTCCAAAAGGACAGCTCAGGACAAAGGAACAGGCCTAAAAGCTTATAAAACCTTCAGATCAAAACACACTGTTCACTCGCAATATCTTTGTGTGAGTAACAAAAGCCATTCTCCTCCTCATGTCAAACTCTTGTGCAATGTTATTCCTTCTTAGGCTCATCACTTGGTATACCTAACAATGTTTGGTGGTTTTCTCACTTTTTACATAGGAGTCTTATCGAGAGGGAGGTGTCGTTGAGTTCATCCACACAGCATTGTCGTATTAGTAAAACAAAGCAATATTCTATATTTGTTGTTATAGTCCACAAATGTATGTATGTATTAGTCTCTCAATACTTCCTAACTGACCCACCCCATCTGTGGCTCTCAGCCCAAAGCCAATTTGTGAATAACTGATTTAAAATGGACTACAGTGCAATATTTACATGCACATTCCACTATTATTCTAAATATGACAATACTTAATTTGGCACAGGTCATGGAAACAGCATGTTACGTTTGGATATTCCGAAAAAGGCCTTTTTCTGATTAATACGCGATATATCATCCGGTTTTTGGAAGCATTCATTGGACATTCAGAGTAAGCCTCTCAATTGTTTTTTTTGTTTTTTTTAAATCGTAGTTTGACAGTTTTCCGCCAGTCCATGGCATCTTGCCTGCTTACATTAGCTCTGTGTGTTACTGTGGTTGTTGTACACAAACCAACTAGCTAACAAGGCAGGGATAGGGATGCATGCCCAGAAGAAAAGCCCACATTTCTGGTTGGAAGGAGAAACACATGTACTTTTAAACATTAAAAAGAAAACAAAAGACTTGGATAGCAACAGGGTTTTGGATATGCTAAGGAATCTAAGAGGAAAGTTGTGTACAGACAGTCCAACAAGTCCGTCTCTGGTGTAAAACTTTCATTAAAAAAAAAAAAAGCATGGCTGCATGTAAACTTGAATATTAGTGGAATATTAATTTTCATTAGCTATTTAAGGAATATTGTCTTTTCGGAATCAGGGCAAAAAAACCTGAATATTGTGTGCATGTAAGTGGGTTATTGATATGTCTTCAGTCTGCAGACCTATCTCCACAGCGCTCTGTCAGGGTTGGAGTATTGTCTGGCTACAGCGCTTATCATTCAAGGGATAGGGCTTGTTTACATTTCCTTAAAACCAACAACAATCATCTTGGGCCAAGCTCCGGATGAAGCGATAGTGCCCTTGCAAAATAGAAAGCAGAGATTGCGGAGAGGGGAGGAGAAAGCTTGACATGTCAAGATTTATCCAGCATTGTACATCTGGTAAGCCAGACTAATGTGTTCTTAATAGTTTTGGGACAACATTGCGGCACGGAGAAATAATCTATGGCTTCACTGAGTTTTCACACAGATGATTATTACTAGCACCAACGTGCTGAAGCTTGACTCAAGGCTGACGGCGCAGATTACAAAATGGAGGAAGTGTGTGAAAATAGTGAGGTGCTAAGAGAAGAGACAGGCAAGCGAAAATGACAATTTTTAAGCTGCACAAAAAAATGGAAACTCTGTGCAGTGTGCCTATTTTAAAAATCAAACTAGCTTACCACAATAGCAGGGTGTCAATGCTACATCATCTCAGTAGAAAACAGCCAGTCTACTCATCCATTCTACGGAACAAATCCGACACAAGGTAACTAACCTCTGCTGCTCTCGTCTACCCTGCTTTTTACACAACTACAGCATGCTACTCTGCAAATAAAGATGTTTTACAAACAAGCTAATACGAAAGTTGTTAGTCTAACGGTTTATTAGTTTTCTACTACCCTTGAAATTTAGACACATTTTGTAAACTTAGCTGCTGCCGGAGACAAACCAGCACCTCCCTGCTGGAGCAGTTCACCTCATGGCTAGTTAATATGCACGTGAATTAAGTCATTGGACCATGCCGGTGATGTCTGCATTCTTTATTCTTTCTCTTCACTCAGTATTAGCCTTCTTAAAATGTGTCCCCCTGAAGAGTGTAATTAAATAGCCATGCTGTAAACTTTGTACAGTCACATTTCCCTGGGTTTAGTAAACAGCGCTGTTGGATTTATTTCCAACAGCGTAAGGGTCTTGGCCCATGCACCTAGTGCTTTAAAATATTAGCATCCATTGCTGTTTTTGTATGCAATTTAGGCAATACAAATATTGCTTTTCCTAAAAAAGAAACCTCTTTTTTGTAAATTTACTATAGCTGTTTACTATAGCCTAAAGCAAAAGGTATTTCTTACTCGATTACTCAATCAATAAATACTCAATTACTAAAATAATAACATAACTCTGTAAGCTCTACAAGTGACCAGATATTATTTTCACTTCTACTGTATGCATGCCAACTAGGGCTATGTGCCCTCAGGGTTCTCACCAGTTTTTACTTGGTTGGGAAACTATTCAGATTAGTCAGCTGGAAACACCCTGGGATGCCATAGGGTCATAAGAAAAATAACGTGATATCTGATCGGTTCAACTGTACCTGTAGTCACTGCTGTACAACATATTGGGTGCAATGCTATCATGATGGCCAATTAGTTTAGCAGTAATAGTGTCTCTAGTATGAACTCAATACATAATCTATACGTCTTACCTATATCCATGATAGGGAGAATAAATATATTGCCTGAACTCATGTATTTATTTCAAAATATCCCACTGGAAATTGTTATTGCAATGAAAAGTCTATTTAAAAAAAGACAGCCTGAAGATAAGCTTAGTAATGTATGTCATACTCAATGAATATATATGCAAGAGTGTACATGCTGACCCAGTTTAACCCTTTAAAAGACTGGTGTTCCCAAGAAATAAAGCCAAGCCAGCTGCTGCTTTGTTACTCTCCCAGGTGTCTTGTTTAACTCACAACTTACTCTGCCTCCCTTTCTCACCTTTTACAATTCAACTTTACCCCATGCCTCTGTCCTGTATGCTTTGCAACACACCCCAACTCCTGACCTCTTTCCTTAACCCTCATGTCTAACTCAAACATAGTGACAAACACTTTTTCGCCTTATTGAAAACACTAATATGGTATACCTTTTTAACCCTTATTAATTTACTTTTTTGGCCACTCTGGAGAAGTAGTCACAACACTGACAATAAAGTGCAACATTAACATTTATTTGAAGTTGTGTTCGTGGCCACATGTCAAGTGTGCTGTAAGTCCAATATTTAATATTAGCTCTTGTCTGGTCACTAACAACTTTGAAGGAAATATCTGGCTCTTTAGCTGATAAATACTCCACCATGTTCACCAGTTTCACGCCAACTGTCCTGCACTGATCAGTATGGGAAAATATGAGCTACGTTGTGTCATAAAATAAAGATATATGCGTTATTTAAAAGTTATTTTCAATGGTTGCCATGTTTGTTCTTTGTATTATAGTTTGTTGGCAACAGCACAAAGGAACAGGTACCCGTTTGTGCTTGCAGTCATAAGTTACATGGTGTTAATGACCAAACATTGAATGAAAGTGGAAAATTCTTTGACAAATTGAGAGGAAATAATTAGTGTAGCGTGATACGTAGACATCAAAAGGACATGTTCTGACGTGTGCTGAGGTAGGATGTGAGTCACAGGCAAAAAGTGGTGGTTTTAAAGGACTGTGTGGCTCATATCTATGGAATTTGTATAAAAAGGGGGGAAATTATTTCTAGAAAAATTTAAAGAAATTAGGTTGGAAAACTAATTTAGTAAAAAAAAAAATCATAAAACAAGGTTCAATATCCTTGTACTACCTTGGGTATGACTGTACGATTGCTGCTGGAGAATTGACAACAAAATAGATTTTGATATGTTGGTGAGGACGCAAGCCAAGTGAATTCCTGCTCATAGCTGGTTCCATTTTGTTGCATTTATGCCACATAATAGATATACTGTATGCAGCTCCATGGATACTGTGTTTGCTTCAATATTTTTGTGACTTCATGAAAAGTTAACTGCCTCCTATCTGTGATTGTTTTAAACCAGGCTGGATGGGTGGTATACTGTATGCAGAAGGATATTCAACAGCAACTATGTGTTTTTAGGCAGAGATCTAAGCCTACATGTTTATGAGTTGTAAGCTGTGAAGCAACAGATCCTGAGGCCAGGCCTCCATTACAGGACACAATGCCCTCTGTGAATGAGAAATAGCCAGCCGCTAAACAACTTTGCCATAGAGTTTGGTTATTCGGACACTGTAAACCATGAATCTGTAGTCACAGAATACCTATAATGCTAAAATATGATTTACAATAGTCTTTTCAGACAGTCAGGAACAGGTTGCAGTAGCAGTGGGGCATGTCACAGAAACAATAGTGAGAGAGGCTAAAGGCTAATACACTTACTTACCCACATAGAACCAGAGCAACAGACACATGCATGCATAAAAACAAGGAAAAACTAAAACTATTTAGAAAAACGTCTCGATATTATGTGAGCAAATGATGATAAAGTGTGCTTTTTCTGAAGGTTCAGGTATTGCTCCGCCACTGCTCTGAACCCATGTGTACATACCGTGCATGATGCACAGTACATATGAGTGTGAACCCGGCTGTTTGCTAGCCTGTGTACACCGCGTGGTGAGACAATAGCGGATTCTGCCTAGCGAGGCCGTGGGAGGAAAGGGACAGAGGAGTCAATGAGTGAAGAGGCTTCTGGGATGCGTCAGCACAAGGCCATGATGAGGGTGTAGGAGGACGAGCCCTCCAACTCAACAATGCGCAGAGTAACAGCCATTCAGTCGCCTCAGAGGATGACACGCAC
Source organism: Percina caprodes (assembly GCA_013375575.1). NCBI lineage: Eukaryota > Metazoa > Chordata > Actinopteri > Perciformes > Percidae > Percina > Percina caprodes. The sequence goes on from JABXJD010000087.1 coordinate 1,662,946, forward strand.
ATGCATACAATCCATTGGCACACACACAGTCAACAAAAAGGTGAAGGCGAAATAAAGCCATTCTTCTACGTGACATACAGATAACTGGGCCAGAAGGCCTCAATCAATGACTGATGTTCTGGCGTAGGTTTTCACTGGCCATTAAGGGACAGAAATAATGAAAATAAATGTTAGATGAGATGTGTCATCAATCATTGATTAGAGTCTGACTGAGGCTTGTTCAAAAAACAAGAACATCATGCAGAGGGCTTTGGGTATGATCATATCATGCCCATTAACAGGAAAACAAAGTCATGTCACAGATCAGATTAAGTTTCATATTGTGTGCTTCCACATTCAACAGGCAGGAACATTTTCCTTAAATCCTATCCTTTAAAAACATGTTATGTACCTGATGATTTAATGCGTAGCACAGACTTTATAAAAAAAATAAAATAAAAAAAAATAAATAAAAAGAAAAAACTCGTGACCATGCTGGAAATCATGAATATTTCTTCTTTTGAATAATTTCTACTTTATTTTAAGGGCCAAAGGAAAATAAACTAATCCTTAATGTCATTAGAAGCCTTTTAGGACAATAAATTATATGACAAGTTGTGATACTGTACACAAAATATACATTTCTCTACCAAAATAATCTGCTTTTCCTTCATTCCCACTGGGCTAAAGAATGACTGACACTACATTTAGTCGAACAGCAAACAAAAATACATTTCCTCTAGTTGTGCTTTGTCATACAGATACAGTTTTTTGCCAAGGTTTGGAGATCTTGAATGAAAGTTGTTGGGGTGCTAAAATCAAGGATGATTTAAATTTTCTTTTTTAAATTTAAATTAAATTGAAACATCTTCTCACTATATCTCTGCACAGTGTTGGGTAGTACATGATTACATCCCAACGTCATCATGCAGCTGAACTCCAATAGTAAATAGTAAATAGCGTAGCACACCAGAGCAAAAGTACAAGAAATACACCAGCACTTCACACTTTAAATATTACGGTTACTACTTAAGATGTTGTATTGCGTGTACCATCATGTGTCCTTTTATGTCTTAAGATGCTTTGTTGATCTTATGTTTATGTTTTCATGTTTGTGTTGTGAAGCAACAGAATGTAGCCCTATGTCCAACACAAATTTCCCCACAGGGGCAATAAAGTGTATTCTATTCTACATGTAATGGGGATTAAATAAACAAAAAATAACAGTGTGTAGGGACTTGATTTTTGAGTTTGTCTTTAAATTATGGCAATTCTAAAATTCTGAAACTTTATTTCATGTTACCAATTCTAAATGCTGATTATGTTCTTCCACTTTATACTAAACTAAAGTTACGCTTCTCAGGTTGCTAGTTTTGTTGATGGTGACTTACTTAATATTTTTAGTTTTTTAATGATGATATATGGATAATTGAGTTTTTATTCCGTCCATCCATGTATTTGGATTTGCATGTGGATTTTATGCTGGTGCGCTACAATAAAATTCAATTTAATTTAAATAAAACCCTGAACAAATTCCTCGTTGTTATTGAAAGGTAGTATATGTTATGAATTATAAAAAATAAGTGACCAAAAAGTCAAACTATAGCTGTGTTTGAAACCGTTCCCTATCACGGAAATAGTAGTGTGTTCACCATTTTGTAGTGGTGTTAGAATTCTCTGCGGTTAATTTCATTCACTATATAGTCCACTGTAAAATACCCACAATGCACAGCTAATTTGAGTGTACATACAATGTACCCTAAAATTTACTCCCATATTTCTGTTTCTAAACAGTGGAAATTTTAACATGGAACATATATGAACAACATTTTACTATTTTCCGGAGGGCTCAGTTTGTTTCAGGCACGTATTAAAAGTTTGTTTACAATCATTCTGGGCGCGCCCGCCTCCATCACACAAATAACCTTTGCATCTAGTGACGCAACGATATGCGAGTGTCCAAAATCTCGTATATAGTTCACTATTTAGTATACACTATATAATGAATAGTGAGTTAGAGAATGAGGGAACAGTTTATGATATAAAAAAGGTTCAGAAATGTTCAGACCCTTATCCTAATCCTGAGACAAAAACCCTAGCCTAAGGTTAAGAAACCTGATCAATAACGCAGTTTTTAAAATCAGGTCCCAGCCTGAAACAAGATCAAACTCATGCACAGGGATCCTCCAAAGAAACCCTGCCGTCAAAATGCTTGAAATATAAGGATATTGGTGCACTCTTGACCTCCTCACTATCCTCCCAGCCCTAAATGCTCACCCTCCTCAGCATTTCTCACCCTTAACCAACCGCAGAATGGGGTGCATGGTCAAAGTTCACTGTCTTGGGAGTTTCCCCTTTCAGGCTCAGGCTCGATAACGAGGGCCAAGGCCGTTTTGACAGTGACACAAGCTTGCACACACACAAATTGAGTTTGGGTTTAAACTCATTAGTAGGGGTCACAATTCTTGAGCAGAGACCCCTCTCAAATTGTCACCTGTGTTAATTCTTCCTGGGACCATTTGCACCCAATAAAGTTTTTTCATTAACACCAAAACAGCAACTCAACCCGAAAGTAAAAGAATTTCTATTTTCCCAAGAGGACAAAGGGATGACACTGACACACAATCCTTTCTTTCTCTCACTTCTCTCTTTTCCCCCCCCCTCCTCTCTCTGTCTGTCAGAGCAGAAGGGTGGGATGTCTGTCTGCTCAGCGCCAGGGGCTCTGACAACGATACGGTTCAGGTCAGAGAGAAGCTGTGAAAGAGAGAAACGCATAGAACACGAAAAAGGGTTAGAAGGCAAGACTGAGAGACAGAGAAATAAAGATGCAAAAACAAGAGAGAAATGTCAGAGGGACTGTTGTGATACTGGAGCCTGGGGGCACTGCTGAATACAGGGTGTGGCTGATCTCTGCCCAGGGTTAGGGGTATCACAGTTGCATGTATGACTCTGGTTGTTGCTCTATTTCCCATTTTCTCTCCATTTGACAAGTAGCAGAGATGAATTCCTGATTGCAACAGACCATCAAAGTTCTATTCTTGTAACTCTATGAATTTCACTGGACTGTACACATTTTCAATGTTTGAGTAGCATATTTATGATATCAGGATTTAGAAAATGGCAGTGTACCACATTTCTGAAATCGTCAACCAAGGATGTTGATGGCCGAGGCACGTTGCACCAACAAGTCTCTATCCAAGGGTATCTGCGTATGCCAAGTTAGAAATGACTCAAGTGTGAAACAAAAATGACAATCTTGGAAAGCTTTCACTTGACCGGACAAACTCTGACTTCACTTTTAGGTGACGTCAAGTCTTACAGGAAAAGTAGCTGAATCATTCCCGGGTGAAAGTTTATTTCCACCGATGTGAGCAAAGGAGACAAATGGATGAAATGAATGAATGGAAGGAGAGGATGAATAACGGCAGCAAGGTGCAAATTATGAGCAGCTGTAAAAAAAATCTTTTTGGTCTCAGAGCATGTGGAAAGGGTAGGCACTAGGACCTGCAGTCAGCCACATAGGAGGGAGGGAGCAGCTTTGGGACTCCTCTTACTAAAGTTTTAGAACAATCCATTTCCCAAAGAGTGTGGGAGGGAGACAGACAGAATTGGATGGCCCGAGACCTCAACTCACAGCTTTAAAGCAGAAGCGGGATTTGGAGATTGGGATAATTCTGCCCTAGGCCTGGAGAGAGTGAGGTGGAATATAACAGAGTTCATCTGGAAGTTTGACTCCTTGGGAAGACCAGAGCACAGGGTGGTGAGCTTTACCTTGTTTTTTAAGACTCTAATTAAAACATGGTGTTAATGTGTTGGGTGTGTGTGTGCATATAGGACAAAGAAATAGAGAGGCTGAAGAGAGAAGAGTCTCTCTCAGAAGTGTTCTTCATACCTGTCATTAAGCGGAAGTCGAGATTTAGCTCAGCAGCAGCCAGTTAAGTCCTCTGTTGGGGGGAGAAAATTCTGGCTGACTACTACACCACACACACACACAGTTTAGTTGGGTAATAAATATTAAGTTTCAACAGGTTCAACACAACCAGGTATATACAGTTGGAGAGAGGGAATGGAAGAGGAGAGGGTGTAGAGAGAAGGAGAGAATAGAGGTGAGGATTAGAAAAAAAGGGGTTCTCAAAACTTCAATGGGAACCAGTTCAATGTTCTGAAAACTCCTGGGACATCAGGTTACCTTCATTCTTTCTTTCCCTCTCTCCACTTTTTGTATCTGTCTCTCTCTCTGCTCATGTTACACAACCCTTAAAAGGACTTGTAGATTCTGATGAGCTCCAATGTCCGACATGAAGTATGTTGCTGAGGTTATCTTTATGTCTGGGTGGGGCCTTGTGCTTGTATTGGTGTACATCTGATCAATGTTTTACACTCCAATTTGTATATTTATGTGTGTGTGTGTGTGTGTGTGTGTGTGTGTGTGTGTGTGTGTGTGTGTGTGTGTGCTAAACACAGACCTCATGCCTGCCACTCCTACCAGGGAATTCCTTTCAGCTTTGACAGTGGAGGAATGTCACCGCGGACCAACATTTACATACACAAACAAACATACACTAAAGGCTACAACAGTACCCCATAAGTGCAGTCATTTGGTTTTAATTTGAATCTGAAGATGTAAAAAAAATGTAGATGTTATTCCCAAATACAAAAAGGTTAGATCATATTTTACACACACACACACACACACACACACACACTATAGCATTGTGTGTACAGTACGTCGGTGTTTGGAAACGTAACAAAACCTTTAGTGTAGGCTAGCAAGTAAAGCACTCTCAAGAGAAAGATGGCCCGTCCTGTACAAAAATAAATGTTCTAAATTGTTTACGAGCTGAGGGGAGTCAACTGTTTTCATCACCTCTCTGTTGGTCCACAGAGGAAGTGGAAAGAGAAAGCTGCAGCAGTCTGGCTATATATCTTACATGACATCTCAACAGATACTGTACTTTGTCCATGTGGTTAACACGGGATAATTCAGAGCACATTCTCTGTGGTGTGTTCAACTGAAATTAAAGTGCATATATTTTTGTGGCCTCTTATAAAATCAGCTTTATAAATTTGCCCTATTATAAGAAAAAAAATTATTAATCAATAAGGGATAAAATTACATTTTATATATTTGTTAGTCTCTATTGAGCCATCTATGTAGAAAGAGAACTTCCAATCCAATAGTTGTAATTGCGTACTGCCTCTGGACACCACGCACCCAAGAGAGAAAATGACAGAGAGAGGGAGAAATTGTATGAGTGTGCAGCTGATCAATGTTTTACACTCCGATTTGTATGTATGTATGTATGTATGTATGTAAGTAATAGAGAGCTACTGTCCATCGTAATGTTTCACTGAGGACAAGGTCATTTGTCAATTTGGCAGACTTTGCCCAACCTTAATTGCCACTGTTATGTTATTGTTGTGACAGGGACACTGACTGATAGTCAGATAGCAGCCACCGACAGACCACACATATAGTACACTATGTCTACAAGCTGATACAGTAGATCTACCACACATACCTTGTCTCAAACATAGCAACGTCAACAACCAAGAGAAATTGCACTTTCTAACATAATTTTGCAGGCTAGATTAGTAGGCAGCTTGTCAGCTTTAAACAGGTTAAAATAATTCTTCTCCATTTTTAACCACCTGTTAGCTTGTAATCTAGAGTTGAGGTCTGGCGTTTAAAATGTGTCTTGGCTCCATTGCTGGCTTGTCCGTCAATCATGAAGAATGATCCAGAAATTGCAGACTAAAAAAAAAAGGCATTTGTGATATACTGTAGCTTCAGTTGCAATTTGCGCCCCCCCCCCAAAATTCCACATTTGTTTATATATTTTCATGATTTTTAATCACAAAAAAACTTTGGTTGTAGTTAAAAATGGAAATAGTCGTCCTTTATGTATTCTGCAAACCCAGAAAAACACCCAATGACATGGTTAAAAACAGCTTAAGCCATATAAACTGGTGTTTGTATGGAGGGCAGATGACAGTGTTGTTTTCCCCTACGGACAAAGATGTCTGTGATTATTCATGACCCTATCAGGTTTCCCTTTGAAGCTGAATTACAGCTTTCCCTATGTTAGCACCTGTGTGTGTGTGTGTGTGTGTGTGTGTGTGTGTGTGTGTGTGTGTGTGTTTTATTTACTCCTCATTGCTGTTCATATGTATGTTTGTTCTTATGCTTTGGTGAGAGAGAGAAATTGACTTACTATGGAATAAATATTGAACTAACTGAATTGTTACTAGGAATGCATTAGTTTTCAGCACAAACACAATACTGGGTTAACTTTACCCAGTACCTAATAACCCAATAACTAATCCTAGTTACTTTCGTAATCCACATGAACCACGCTTCACATCGGCATAAATGTCACTTTTAAAAGTGGTTCACCTGTTACACCCGTTATAACCTTACAAGCAATGTAGCATTTAAAATAGCGCCACACGATTAATTTAACCACAATTGCATTGTCATTCTGTGCAATTATACAACCGCATTACATAACCGCAAAAATTGTGCGATTTAAGTAAACAAAAATGTGCTGTGTGCGTGACACTCTAGTCTCTGAGTGCACTGCAGTCTCCCTGTTGTAACACACTTCACTGACAGTATTAACAGATGAAGCCACCATGTCTTAAAAAGCTTGTTATTTTATTGTTCACTGTTAACTTTACATCATCTTTGCGGTCTCTTTTTCCTCTCCTTATTTCCTCTCGCTTTTCCCGGGCACAGCCACTCTGACACCACTCACCGTCGCTCTCCTTATTGGCAATCACTACCCGATGTGAGTCGAGTGCAGATGCAAGTCGCAAATGCGTCACTAGTAGCCTACAAGATGCTAACGTGAGACTTTTGTATTGTCAATACAGTAAAAATTGACCTACTTAACGAAGTTTGTTCACTGCTGGCTACAAGTTAGCAATCGAACACAACAAAGGCTGTCACTTGAATGGTGTTTTGAGCCAACGTTAGCAATCAAAATCAGCAAAATCATAGATGGATAAAAAAAAAAACATTTTTGAAATGATTTCCATCTTCTGTTATTGTTTGTAATGAGAAAAGTTTATTGTACGGATTTCACAAATTTCAGTATGACACATTAGGCCGCAAACCGTTTAAATCTGAGCATGCGCGACTCAAATTTGCACTTGACTCACATCAGGCAGAGACACTGACTTCAGCCCTCAAACACATTCACTTGCTTGCCATTTTCGCTAATGCCAGATTTATGGTTCTGCGTTTAATCTGCTCTCTGAATTACGGTACCCCATGGGTGTATTAAGCGCTACTCTCATAAGATGACCAGTCAGTCTGTTCAGGCAGTAGTCTACATGTTGTGCATGTGGTGTATGGCGTATCAGAAGTGTAGAGGGGTTCAGAGCATGCAGACTTTAAGAAGAGGTTGTACAAAGAATACATTTTGTAACTTGATCACTAGTTATTATATTATACCCAACTTGAATGTCATTTATAAGCACATATGAAAAATGTATTTTAATAAGAATGTATTTTTATTTATTCTATTTGTACTGATAGCAAATCAACAATGGCTATTTTGAAAGTATTTGTTATCCAATTTTGTACAATATTAAGTTATTTAAAAATAAAAATTTTCCTCCTTGATAATCGAGCAAGTAGAATCATGATACCATTATATCACAATCACAATATCACTGGGGAGATATAGGTCTGGCAATGCGAGACTACCGGTAGGCTAACTTCCCTTCACCTGTTCAAGTATAAATAACACACTCAACTGTCCTGCTGTTACAGATGTGAACTAACCACAGACAGTTGCACTATTCAGTGACTCACGGCAGTGCGTCGCTGCAGTTCATGGCAGTCCGTAGCTGGAGAATGAACATAGGGGAAACACAATGGAAATTTGGCGTTATTTTTGGCATTAAAAAAAAGAAATAATAATAATAATAATAATAATAATGACCTGGTGGGGTTTCCCAGTGGCCTGGCGCCCGCCAGATGAAGCGTTTGTCCTCTACTCATTACGTAGTATCTCGGGATATTGTGCACTTCAATTCTAACGTTTTATCTCAGTTCAAGACATGTATTTTCATAGATGTATGTGCATTAATGCATTGATCAGTACATTGTAATCCCACCCCTTTGTCATTCAGTTGCAAATATTTAATAAATACTGTATATGAAATTGTACTCACTCAGTTTACAACAGAAAGAAGAAGATCCACCCCATAAACAAATAAAGGAGGAGATGGTTTGGGCTGTAGACTGCAGAGTGTTGTATAGGACACCTGGGAAGGGGAGAGGCTCTGACAGCACACCTGGACTGTCAATTTATGGTTGTGGCTATTTAACTTAAGGGCCTAAAATCAACAACACTAAACATCAAAGTCAGACGACTCTAATTTGAATTCCCCTACAATGCATTTCCTTTAACCTAAACAGAACCCAAGGTATATCACAAACACTGTCATTCTTGCAACCCCTATTGTGAAGCCCTAATGCACTGTACTGGATTTTGTGTGCTGAAGTGCAACAATGATCGTTCGTTGGTTTTAACTACCGTTAATGCAGTGTAAATCAACATGATTGTTCCACTAATCCCTTGCAGCCCAATACAGACTGTTTTGGTATATGGTACAGTAATGATTGGAATTATGTGACGTGTTTTCATAGTCATTGATAGTTGTGAAATTAAATTATTAATGTCATGGAGAAAGTGTTCTTTAGTACTACACTGTGCCAAACATTTGTTCCAGGCCAAAAGAATGTTTTTGTTACCAACACGCCATCAGACTTAGTTTGACACAAGTATTACTAGTGTTATTAAAATATCTGAGACAGCGCCAGCTGGCAACAAAAAAAACTAATTAAGGATTTGTTTAAACAGAAAAATTATGTCTGATGTCTTATCAGGTCGCAAAAGCTTGAGGCAGACTTATCCAAATCTTCTTCCAGTCTTCTCCCACCTAGACACAGTAGTTAGTGGCCTGTAGCCCCATTAGTGAAAATTACTGTTTATATACTTGTTCTCAGTTAAAATTCTTGACAATTTAATTTAGAATCAGAGTTACTTGCTCCTAATACACTTTTCTCTAAAATCAACAAGTTAGACAGTACCTTTCCTTCCCTGCCTCTACCTCCCTGACATTATCAGTTTTAGCAGCGCTAATTCTTACGCAGGTTGCAAAACAAAAATCTGTTACATTTGTTTTTGATCCCAGGTCCCAGAAAACATTCTTACTAAAACAGACTTATTATTCATTATAAAAGCATTTTAAGTAGCAAATTAGACAATATAACAATGTGAAATTTCTTGATTGACAAAATCTTTTCAAACTTGACAACCATTTTTAATCTACTTTAAATCAATGCATTTACAATAAGAACAAAACTCTCAAATCTCTCTGTCTCTGTGAGAAATAGGTGATGTTTGGAGATCCAGAACAAAGCCTTCCTATTTGGGGTCTAAATGAGAAGATGATAATTCATGGGTAAAAAAAAATAAATGCAGGCCCTGCTTTGGTTATCTTTTTGGTCACTGCAGCACAGGTCAGTGCACAGACTAGGCAAAAAACATCTGGTGTAAAGTGAACCAGCTGAAGTGTTCCGTCAGAAATCATTGGGGGAGGTCAGAGGTCAGCCGCGGAGTTACGTCTGTGTTTGTGGAGGAAAAACGGGGATCTGGAGGTCACGACAGGTCAGTATCCTGAACCTTGTGGCACAGGGAGGAGAGTAGAAAATACAGAAACGTGACATCACCTCCAGTTACATTCTGCAGTCATTCTTGTTGACGTTCGCTTTACAAACAACTTCTCACAATGTTTGGGAGGAAAAGTATTCAACAGAAATCACAGCTAACGTTGTTTGACATTTGTAACTTAACTGGATTTCGACAGAATTGTTGTCAGACATGAGCAGATTGTTTCATCCCAGCACCTTTTTCCCCACACATTTTTTTTAGTACAGTACAAAATCAAGAATAATACACTCCTGTGTTTTGACTTGTGTATACATTAAAAACTGAATCCAGGACTGCTAATGCAAGTCCGTCTTTGTGTTGATTTCCACAGGTGCTCCATCAAAGGGTTATGTATGCCTGTTTCTGTGTCTGCTTACATGTGCGTGTGTGCAATTTATACACTTTCAATGTACGGACACGCCTGCTCATTTCACATTAAATGCCTCTATGACTTTCAGTTATTGCTCGCTGTCCTCTAATGCATGTGCACACACAGTAGCTGATAAATCACCAAATTACCAGGGCTGTTCTTACAGCTGGAATAACAGTGTTGTGGTCTTAATCTGTTGACTCAGTGCACGTCTGGTGTTTTGAATCATTTTACCACAACCCCTTTTTATGTGTGTGTACATTTGGATTGAAGTGATGACACCGTCTTACTCTCGCTTTCCTTCCCCTTTATCCCGATTGGTCGGTTGACTACAGCTTGTCCAGACATGAAATTGCTCCTTCGTTGCCAACAACAGAACACTTACTTTTGAAATATTCAAATTCACCCCCTAAATAAGATGGAATTAGCACTTGCTATCAAATATTTTGTTATGTTTTTCAGCCAAACACTAATCTGTTGTAGAGAGATCACATTTACTCTAAAGAAAGTACTAGATAAATAAACCTCACCAGTATTGGAGTATGGAAGCAAATAAGAGACAGAAGTTTATCTGACAGTCATCTTTACAGGTTCAATATCCGTGACGATTTCTTGGATTACTTGACAGACAGGGCGTGCTCCGATAGGCCAGACGTCGGTTTGATTGCATGCAGGCTCAATTGCTTCTCCTATCATGGGTAGCCCAGATATTACTGTGTGAATTTTTATTTGATCAACCTAAATCTATTTTTTCTGAAATTCTGTAATTTTTATTTTCCTCGTATCTGAATTTGTGACCATTAGAAATTTATCAAAATTCAGGTTTTTAAAATGGAAATCAAGAATGTTCATATTTAAAAATTTCAAAGAGGTGAATTCAATAAAAAAATCAATTCAGATATATGGTTTCCAAATTTAAATAATTTCAAAGAGTTAAATTCAGAACAAATAAATTGAGATACATGTCTTTCAAAATAAAATATTTCAACATTAAGTATTCAGTGGCTGTTAAATTTCAAAAGGCGTATGTCTCTTATTTGCTTCCATATTGAAAGTTTGTAGATATGTATAAGCAATGTGCATGTGTGTAGGTGTATATGTATACGCTTGTTTGTATTGGATACTTAAAACACACACACACACACACACACACACACACACACACACACACACACACACACACACACACACACACACACTTAGCCCCAAGGATACAAGTGAAGCAACTTATTATGCACGTATTCGGATTATGCTGATTTGGGAATGTGCGGAATGCAGGAGGACGAGCCACTTGCTAGTCATAACAGATTGGTCTCCAACACAATGAGGATAAATTAATAAGGCGTCATTCTTTTTGGTTAGACTGGATCCCAAAAACAACAGAGGCGCAAAGCCTCTTTACAAGCCGTTTTCTCCACCTCTGTCTTCAAACAACTTTGTTTTATCTGTCACCAAGTTTTGTTAAGTTAAGTCAAAACTCGAAGATTAATGGTGTATCATGAGGAGTTTTGGAGAGTATGACGCTGTAGGAAGCCATTTCTCTCTGCTGGATTCTTCGTTAAAACCATGCATCAAACTCCACAGTAAATATGAATTAATCCAAAACTCTGCTGCAGGTTACATACACACACACAAACATATGCACACTCACAAAACACACATGCAGACGTGCTGGAAAAGTAGCCACTCTCTCACCATAACGTGCTTGCACACTGAACATGGCATGCTGCTAACAGACAGAGGATGGGCCTGGGAGGTCCCATGCAGACAGGTGGTTGACATCAGCTAGAGAGGGAAAGAGGGGGAGGGAAGAGAGGAAGATTTGGACTGTGGGACATAGGAAGGCAGAGAGACACTGAAGCAAAGAGAGTGAGAGATGACAGAATGATGTGCAGACCACACAGAATAGAGAATGGCCGAGTCAAGTCTTTAGTGAAAGATTGTTATCAAAGAAAAGCTACACTTACACGCTGAGGATTTAGTACAATCCTGTGACATCTATGACAGTACAACAAAGAAGGTTGTTTCCGTTTTCTATGATAAAAAGACAACAAATACTTGGTGGGATTTTTTTTTTTTTTATTAAGGTTCATGCTTTAGTTTAAATCTGAAATGTTGATTGAGAGCATCTGACTTGAGACAAGAGATGTTAAGTTAACCCTTTGTTTTTGATGTTGTATACTGTAAAGTGCTAACGTGCTCATAATATGAGCTGGTCAAAATGTCAGCGCATTGAGATACGTTGGGTGGAATGTGTTAAGAACCTTTCAAGAGGTACAAGGCTTCTTCAGAGAGAAACCTTTTTAATTTATTACCTCAACACAATGTCTCCAAATGGCTTAAATGAAGAATTTGATCTGAAGCCGTTTCTGTAATGTCCTTTCTAGTGATATTGTGTGTGGGATTGGTCTAATGTGACAAACCGTGCCAATGTGAGATAATGAAGCACATAATGTTATTTTGTAAGTTGTGATTTTCGCCATTTTTTCCTCATTGCGTGCATGTTGTGTAAATATTTGTATATATATTCTGTATATTTTTCACTAATGGTTTTATGTAGTAACTATGGAAAAAGGTGCTACTTAGGCCCATCGAGGCATGGGTAATTAGTTTATTGAGCTGAGCCGACACATGATCAGCTGACCATGTCTGTGCCCTATGTCCGCTTGTGCCATTAATCTAAGATTTTTCAGTAGCACTTTACATTCCACCGCATTAATAACATGGTATAAGTGGGGTATCAGTAATAAAGAGGTAATATACAGGGAATAAATTGTAATTACCAAAGTAATAACCAGGTAATACATTACAGTAATAAGATGTAATACTGGGGTAATAAGGTGATAAGGTAACAGATGTAATAACTGATTATATGTTGACCATATGTTTATCTGGTAGTGGTAATATAGTTATATTAATATTGTAATAACATGTTAATAATGGGGTAAAACATGAAGTTTTCACAGTATTATAGGCTGCTATCCGAATCAGATAAAACTTAGAATTTAAAATTGTAATTACAATATTATAATGCTGGAATGTATCCACCCTTTTGGTTCCAAATATTTCCCTTTTGTTTCAAGGTAATACTTTACAAATTGTTTAATCTTGTGACTTCTTACCTGGAAACACATCCGGTATTTTCTGTGTAATAACCATGAATCAGTGGCGCAAAATGCAAAACTACCGGTTTCTATTTAAATACACTGTCATTTTAGAATGACAGAAGTGCAGAGATTACCTGGAAAGGCTTCTGGTAGTTTCCAGGTAATCTCTTGACCTCTGTTATTCTAAAATTACCATGAAGTGTGTCTTCTCCTGCATGCACGCAACCCTCTGCAATCAGACCAGCAGCTAAACACATTCCACCATCAAGCACTGGAGACTGGGATTTTCGTAACTCAGTTTATTTGACTTACAAAAGGGTGAAACTGACATGAAACACACAGTTACTTAATGAGTCACAGACATTATACAATGATAATTGTAAAAACAACATAACTACACAACACTGTAATGCGGTAGTATATACACAGTAGGCTAGCTAATATGTAAGATGAAATAAAGGAAATACGTAATGTATTGTTATACGGTGTACGTAGTATAACCTATATTGTTTAAATAAACTAAAATACACTTACATGTGTCACAAACCCAAGATAATAGTGGTAAACTCTTACTGAAGCATACCGTCAGTCTAAAATGAGCTATCATCCATCATGAAAAATATACATATTGAACATCAAACTTTGACAATAATTAACAGATATCAGAACAGTATGTTAGCATCCATTTCACATACCAAGAATGCTAACAAAGGCATGTAACGTCAAAGATTGAAGCGGATAGTATGGAGAGATGATAACACAAACCATCAGGCTTCCTGCTCACATTCAACTTCCTGACTAAATGCCAGGGTGCAAAGCTCCTGCAGTTCCTCCTAAATATATTACCCCATGATTATCATGTTATTACAATATTAATATAACTATAATACCATTACCCCGATATAGTTTGTTCCACATGCGTGTGTGTTCCTTTGAGAAATGTAGGAGCTTTGCACCCATGGATTTAGTCAAGAAGTTGAATTTTTGTTTTTAGGAAGTTAAATGTGAGCAGGAAGCCTGATGGTTTGAGTTATCATCTCTCCATATTATCCGCTTCAATATACGAGGTTACATGCCTTTGTTAACATTCTTGGTATGTCAAAGAGATGCTGACATACTGTTCTGATATCTGTTAATTATGGTCATAAAATATTGTGTTGATGATGACTGATAGCTCATATTAGACTGACGGTATACTTCAGTAAGATAGTTTGCCACTATTATCTGGCTGGTGACACATGGAAGTGTATTTTATTTTGATAAACAATATAGGTTATACTACATACATTGTATAACAATACATGTTTCCTTTATTTCATCTTCCATTTTAGCTAGCCTACTGTATATACTACTGCATTACAATGTTGTGTAGTTATAGTGTTCTTACAATTATTATTGTATAATGTCTGTGACTCATTAATATCTAAGTAACTAGTCATTGCGTTTCATCATGTCCCAGTTTCACCCTTTGTAAGTCAAATAAACTGAGTTACGATGATCCCAGTCGCCAGTGCTTGATGGTGGAATATGTTTAGCTGCTGGTCTGATTGCAGAAGGTTAGGTGCATGCAGGACAAACTTCATGGTAATTTTAGAATAACAGAGGTCAAGAGATTATGAAACTACCAGAAGCCTTTCCAGGTAATCTCTGCACCTCTGTTATTCTAATATTTCCAGACGTGTTTCCAGTTAAGAAGTCACAAGATTAATATTACCCCATTATTATCATGTTATTACAATAATCTAACTATATTACCACTACCCAGATAAACATGGTTATCATCGAACCCATTCCTAGTTATTACATCTGTTACCTTCTTCTCGCCTTATTACTGTGATGTATTACCAGTTATTACTTTGGTAATTACCTACACTGTAAATAATTTTCCTGTAAAATAACAGTAAAGAGCTGGCAGCAGAGACGCCAGCAGGTTACCGTTATTTTTACGGTATTCATACGTAAAATGGCTTTACGGTAGTTGTCTGTAAACCAGAAAAATGGCATGTTTCTGTATTTCTATAAATTACAGTAAAGAGCTGGCAGCAAAGACTCCAGCAATATACCGTAATTTTACGTTATCCATGCTGTTAACTTATTTAACAGTAGTAGTCTGCAAACCAGAAATAGAGTATATTTCTGTATTCACACTAATGAAAGGATTTCACAGTCTAATACAGTAAAAAAGCAGCATATTTCTGTGATTATTTGGAAATTACAATAATATTCTGTTGAACTAAATTGCAGTTTCCTTCATTGCAATTAATATTAATTGCAATGGACTTCATTATTCTTAGGGCTTTGTACAATTGGTAAAGATGTGCATTATTGTGACTTATGCAAAATAATCATTAAAAACCAAATATCTTTATTTCAAAGAGCAATGTCAATGTCAATATGAATACTGCTACTTTCAAAAAAGAAAAGAAAATAAACCCTGTCGGACAATGCTGAAAAAGCCTAATAGTGTCTGCTTTAGACTATGGTAATAAACTTAGAGTTAGATTAATATTTCCTCAAAAGTCAACTTAAAGATTTACATACAGTGTGTAACACATATGTAATGTAATACACTTTCATAATAACATTCTGAACATATGCAGAATTGGCAACATTTGGAAAACAAACTTGAAAAATGTGCATTAAGGCCATTTGAAACTAGTACAGTAAAACATTTGGACAATAGGCATCAATAATATGCATCATTTAGGAATGACACTGCAAGCTAGACTCGCAGGTTACCTCTTAAAATAGTCCAGTGAAGTAGGCTTGTGTTTTTACCTCATAACATAGTCCTGTGAGGTAGGCTTTTGTTTTTACCTCAAAACATAGTCCGGTGAGGTAGGCTTGTGTTTTTACGTCTTAGTTCTTGTGGATCCAGGAGAGATGACGATCATTTTGGTAGCCGCTGTTCCTCTCTGCAGCATTATTCCAGTGTTGCCACTGTCAAACAACAACAAGCTTAATCGTAACAATAAATAAACTGTACCTTCAGGAATGTACAGTATACAAGCTAATGCTTATAAAGTTAACAATACTAGTTCTCTTGTGGCTTAATGTGGCAATGCCAGACTGTCAAAACAAATAGAGCGAGATTAAAGAGCTCACCGATCTATGTGAAGTTCCATTCAAAGTCAAGGAGAATTTTCAGTAGCATGGCGACGTGTGTATTGACTGCAGAAGACTTCTTCTGGACAATCACACATTTCTTCTTGGAGACAACCTTGCCCCTTTTGGCCTTTGTCCCTCTCTCTAGGTTTATACCAATGAAGCACCTGAAATCAAAATTGTATAAGACCAGAGTGGGGTTGCAGCAACATATTGTTTTGTGTACATTAACTTAAACGCAATTAATTGTTTTGTCTTTCTTCACAAATAGAATGGACATGAATGACATATGTGTCCAGTACTGATACCATTGTATGGAAAAAATACAAACACATTAATTTAATTGTATATATCCATATAATGATTACAAGGACTGAAAGGGGTTTTACCTCTGAATGAATTCCAGAGTGCAGGCTGCTTCATCTTGATACTGAAGGTTGACTATGTAGTAGAATGCAAACACAGCAGTAAGTCCTGTTGCAAATGTTGGTGTGATGCCCTCAGAGATTACACTGCCCTCAAAGCTGATCATCCAACCATTAATTGGGACTTGCCCTGTTGCACCAGAAACTTCAAGTCATAGCAACATGGGAATACATGTTACCTTGTGTAAACATTTGTAAACTCAAGATGAATGGCCAATATGATATATAATGTGTCTATCTATGAATCTAAATGAAATGTATACCAGGCAGTATCAGGCGAGGACTTGCAGGAAGATTAAAAGTTGTCTTAACATCAGCTGTAGTAGCAGACACCTGTAGGGAACAAATACATTATGCTTACCATAATAAGATGTTTACGAAAAAAAATTATAAAATTTTTAATAATTGGTAAACACTAGGTGAGAGTAACCTAGAGAAGTTCCTTTTCATGCCAAACATGCCTTAGTGTTGATTAGGCTACGGCTGCTGGCTGCTTTTTAGTGACACCGTATTAGGCTTCACGCAGAAATGTTTATCTTTAACCGCGTTGCAATGTTAATTAACAGAAATAAAAAGGCACAGATGATGCAAAACGGTTTGACAAAGCCTATAGCCTAGGCTACTCTAAAACAGTTTGGAGAAGTAGCTGTGTGGGGCGCACAGCGACAGATAACCAAAATGCATTCACAAAGAGTCCAAAAAGGCAATATTTTCACACCAATTTTTCATTTTTAAACTGAAAAATGCAAAGCCTTGAGAATTCAGGTGTCTCTCTTTAACCAATTAGCTTAATTTTCTTGTCAACTCTTTGGAAAACACACAAACAAAATAAAACTCACCATCTAAGTTAGCCGATGTTTTAATAATCCTATGGTTTGGTTGAAATAAACCTTAATCACCGGGCAAGATGTAGGCTCATTGTTTCACTAGCCTAATGCTAGTTTTCTGCTGCCTCCGTCTATCGATTGTGATCGCTTACTGTTTAACACGTGTTGTTCCTCGGATGCAGACGCTCGCAAATGTTACCAAAATTAAACAAAAAACACCCAAAAGTAATAAACTGGCTATTCAAATCTAAGCCTCACTGATGATACGAATGAATAAGATTTGAATTACCGTTTAATTTGTAGCATGACCCGATGGATGTTGATGAAGAGCACACTACCACATTGCATCAAACTTCTGACCGTGCTCCAAATTCCCCGGTCAACGCTTAGTTTCCAAAAAATACTGTAGCGTCCTGTAATTTAAAACATCAGCATACTGCCTCTGTCCTGTTGCTCCAAGATTAGCAGCCCGCAATGCATTGCTAACTACAGTACTAAAATGTTTAACATGAGAACAGTACTTTAGTGTTGAAAATTGGCTGTAAATTTACAGCAATTGCTTACAGTGTATATAAGCATAGCTAATGTCATGCAGCATTATAACATTAAACACCGTCAAAACGGCTCTATAATTGTATGCAAGAAAGAGAACATAGATCGGAATTAATAACTGTTTTACTAAGCATGGAACATTTAACAGTCAAATACAGAACATTTATCACAAAAGCTAAAGTTATAATAATAAACTATTCCAATAAAAAAGTATCAGTACTTTCCTGTAAATTGAAATTTTTAATGTGCCTCAGTTCAATGGCAGCATCTAGATAGATGTGGCACCTTCTACAATGATGTTAAAGTAATGAAAAATGCACTACAAATAGGACATTACTGTAAACAACCTGTGATTGATATAGATAGATAGATAGATATAAATAAATAAATAAAGAGGAATAAAAACAATGTTAAACCAAATGTTTCAAACAGTCACCTAAATATTCACATTCAAATCAATTGTAGTCGTCACAACTAGCTAATCACATTTCTTCAAATTATGATTTTGATTTGAAAATGATTAATCATTCAGCCCTATATTCACTCATGAGAAACTAAACAGAGGCAAATGGGAATGTCAGGTATTTGGTCGTAAATTAAAGTATTGGTAGTTTGATGTTCCAGAAATATCAACACAAACTTTTATGGCAATCCGACCAATGTGTGTTGAGATATTCTAGTCTCAACTGAACAACAGATAAACACTGCTATGCTTCTAGAAGGGCTAAAATATAAATACCTATATTAGGATTTGAGGTTACTGCAAAGAGTATGTCAGTTATGCATGATGGCTCTTTAAGGCACATTGCAGCAGGATGCCGTCATGCGCGTGACATTACCTATTTTACATCAGTATCCTGGAGTAAGATACCTAATGTGCTTCACTAACATGCTTCAGACGTGCCGCCCTGGCTGGTTGACACTCGCCCCAAACAACCAGGTCAAAAGAAAATTTAATTAAAGTTTAACAAATCAATTCCATGTTACACCAATTCAAAAAAAGGCAAAGCTCAATGTTAGCCTGCAGCAAGAGCACTTTCACTGTGCCTCACAAATACGGTCTACATTCTTTACTCATTAATTAGCTCTCCTCCCGAACTACCCTTAAGATGTTAAGAATATTAATATGTTGATTATGTAGCCAAACTTTCATTAAAAGAATACCGTACATGCATATGTCTGACTCAACATATACCCAATTTGCGTCTTTGGGCCAACACCCATGCTCATGGCATCAGATGTGCAACACAATTGGGGCGTAATGGAAAAAAACTTGGGTGTCTGAGTGAGCGCATCTGTCCATTTACGCCCACGTTTCACTTTATGTTCCGTACCAAATTGTGACCAACCTGTGTGACTCATTCACAATTGCTTTGTTTTACTGTTTTAACAGCATGCAGTCAAAGCGTCACGTGCAAATCTATATGCTTGATTTCATCAAGGGAAAAAGCTGTAAAAGACACACTCAAAAGCACAGATATGTGGAGTCAAATCAAACTCTAGATGAACTGAATGACTCATTCAAACGTTAATTAGAGATCTTTATCAGAAACACGACTGAGATATATAGTATATATAGTATAGTTGTATTCTCCAGGAGAAGTATCAATATGAGTGAAACTCAGCTTGCAAAACAAGATGCTTTTGAAGTTCTGCTTCCCTAGGAGTAAATAAGAAACATGAGCTACAAAACATCTGAGACAGTTGGTTTTCTGTCTGCTGATAAAGTGGAGAAAGGGAAAGAAGAAGAAAGGGGAGACATGCTATTTTCTGTTAAAGCTATTGGGAGGAAAGACAACAATGAAACATGAAAAATGTGTTTTTTACTCAACTCTTTTTAACTCCCTGTAGCCTGAATTCCACCCTTCTTCCCTGTCCTTGAACTCCTCTTTGTCTCAATTTCTGCTCCCTTCAACTTTGTACTTCCTTGCTCTGCATCTTTGTAACACATGCTCCTTTATTTGCTAAATTCCCAAGACATCTCATTGCCCATCTGTACCCCGCCCTACATTACTTGTAGCCTCTCCCCATCTCTTGATGTCTCCGATTCCTTCTTCTCCATCCCTCGGCCTACGTCTCTCCCGTGGTCAGACAGGCATTCCTGCCTCTGGCCCTTCTCCTCCTCCTCACAGTGCTCCGCTGTGGGATGTTAGATTCTCACCAGGAAATGGGGAGTTATTACCGTGGCCATGCCAAAAGATTAACCACTTGTCATGAGAAGATTGTTGAATGTCAAGGTCATTAAACTACGGGTCTGGAAAACATGTTAATCATTGTGTTTCTGTCCTCAAGGCCTGGGGGACTGGCCTCCTACGTCTGCTGGTCCAGTGCAGGGAGAGGGTGGGTTGACTGGGGATGGGCCCGGTTATAGAGGGGAAACAAAGAGGGAGGCAAGACCTTTCACTTGTACAGCCACAATGCTCTGGCTGCGTTTTCACCTTCTTGCCAAAAGAACCTCATGCCAGGACTTCACAAGAACATTGAAATCACATTCAGGGCTGTAGTCACCTTTGTCGAGTCCAAGACAAGTCCAAGACCAGGATTAGTCGAGAACAAGTCCAAGTCAAGACCAGGTTCAGAGGTTAGAGTCCGAGTCCAGACAGAAACACAAAAAAAAAAATAAAAAATAAAAAAGATTCCTCTTCAAGACCACTTACTTACCTGATCATTATTTGTGACGTTCTATATTTAGATGATCATTTTGGATTATTATTAAAAAAAGCAACACTGTATTCACAAATCAAATTAGGCCATTCATGTTTTACTTTAAGTATAACAATTTCACTGAGTCACCTAAAGCTGAAGTGCAACGTCACATTTTATATGTTGACTTTATTCTGGTGTAACAAGAACATTCTGGACTGCCGGAAAATGAAACAAATAAGCAAAAAAAAAAAAAAAACTGACAAGTTCCCATTCGAGAAGTTATTACTTGTCTGGATTAAGGACATACAAAGCTCTAGCTGACATTGTGTCTGTGGCCGAAATGAAATGATTGATGCCTGATGATTAAAGGTATAGGACACAGGCAGGTGTGTACCAGGAGACCAATGTCCAGAGTCCAGACTCGAGAACTACAGCCCTGATGGCGTCGCTAAAAATGAATGACGACCGACGAACTTAGAGGAAAAAGGAGCGTAAAAATGCAACTTTCTAGTGCAAAGTTTGCCCTAGCAAGTTAAGAAATATATTACATAGCCTACTTTCTTATGCAATGCAAAAAAAGATGATAATATTGAGTTTAACTGATAGTATAAATTGGTCAAAATTCTTATTGTTAGTTAGCGGTTAAACAGTCAACAACAGTTATCATGAACATCCCTACTTCAGATACATTTCTTTTAAATAACAGTCTTTTTTTCCCCCCTAGGAATGTGGTAAAAACCACATTAAAACAAAAACAACAAAAACAATGATTTTCCTTGTACAACGAGCTACATTGTTTCAGTTTAAACAAACAGTTTTCTATTTGTTACTCATCCCTTTCTTCCAAATGCAATTACTGCCAAATTTCGCTCTCAGCTAAAATATTGATTATCTTTGATTCATTTCAAAAACACCACAAGGATTCAATCTTTCTATTATGATGAATCACTGTTGGACTTACTATAGGACAATGTGTTACAACATGGACAAAGCTTATATTTTATTCATGTCTTGTCTCTGCTTTGTCTCATGTTTGCCATTGCAAATAAAAAAAAAAAAAAAAACTTTGGAACAAATATTGTGCCAAGAGCCGACGTGAAAGTTTAACCACATGTAGCATTATGCATAGCAGTAGACTTGCAAAGATAAAAAGACTAAAGAGATACAGTATATAACCAAACTTAAATCCTGCTTTTCCTGGAACTGTTTCAGTATCTTTGATTGGAATGGGAGCCTTGGCATTGTTAAAATGTGTTTAAGCTTTGCTACATGTGAAAACATTGAGTATAATGACTTAAAATTCACATTATTCATGTTACATCACCCATTATCTGACAGGTATGTGGGACAAATTTAGAAGGCATTAACATTTAGATAAACTGCATTGGCACACTTTTCCATTTTGATTCAATATTTTGACATCTACTTTTCTTGGACAGCGTGCATTGGTGAAAATTAAAGTGGAGCCATATGCAGACACCAGTTCAAACTATTAAAGTATTACTATATAATTATCCCAGTTCCAAGACAACTTCTTTCCACTTCAAATGCTAATTGAAATCATATTGTGTGGTTTTTTGGCATGTCTTTAGAAACATTTATTTACAGCTTCTGAAGCAGTAGCCAATTATTTGTAGCTCACAAAACAAAGAAGACAAAAACGCATGCAACGGTCTTGGTTTGAGATGGCCAAGTAGGAAAATGTATGGGATTAGATCTCCAGCAAGAGGGTCCATGGATATGATCAGAAAATGGTTGTATCATTTTCCCAAAACACACAGAAATAAGAGGATCCACAAGAGCAGTGCCACACACACACACACACACAATTTTATCGCTGTTAAACAGCCATGTGTCCTCTGGCTTTTACTTGTGAAAGAAAAGACGACCATTAGGTCAGATTCCAGGAGCAGAAAGGGAGGACCTGGATGAATGACAGACACAGAAAAAGAACCAGAGAAAGTCACGAACAGCAGGATGAAGACGATGTCTCATTGCCAAAGTCTGCTCCCTTAAGTTTCCACACCTTGGCTCCCTGCTTCTGTGATATTCTCAAGATGCCCTGCACAGCCCCACAAGCCTTTGTTTTACCAGATATTGCACACGTTCTTGTTGGCAGCGTGTTATTGAGCTGGAAAACATATAATGGATGAGAGAAGTAAAGTTCTTGCGTCTCTGTGGCTGCCAGTATCATCCAGCTAAGTTGAAAAAAGGGTCAGTCTTTTGAAAGCTAATTTGTTTTTACATAAAGTTGAAAACACATTTACTGTACCTGTGTTGTGCACGCCAGGCATATTTCATTGCTGCACCCAGTCAACCCATCAAGCTATTACAAGCTGATGTCAAAAACTGAACACATGTTCCATTTTTTTCCTTTTTTCATACAGTTCATTCATGTACATTTGTAAAATGTTCTTTTCTTCGGGAGATCTTACATTTGTCATTGCACTGAGGAGTCAAGTGCTTTAACAGGTTGTGTATGCCTGTCACTGACTTCCTGTTTCCTGAGGCCAGAGCAGCAGAGTTTACTGTTTGAAGTATCCCAGATGCACAACAGGTGCCGTGGTTCTCACAGAAATTGTCTTTTAAAACAAAAAGCCAGAGGCTGATCTCCCTCAGCCGTACTATTCACATTACAACTGTCACATTAAACCTACAGGCTGAATGAGAAAACGTGCCGAACAGTACCACTAACTAAAATGATCTGCCATGTTTTGATGTGACAATTCTTACTATCTTTAAAGTGCCCATATTATGAAAAAAAAAAAAAAAAAAAAACACTGATTTTGCAGATGCATGTACTGTATTTTCCAAAGTTTATTCTATAGTTACAATTTTCTAACTGTCCAACACGTGCCATATATTCCACATACAAGACTTTTGAAGTGTTTCCAAGAGTATTAGGTAGGGTTGGGCATCGAGAACCAATACCTACTTGGAATCGTTTCAAAAATTACAATTCCAGTAGAATCGTTTATTGGAATCGTTAAGAGGATTTGGTTTCAAATCCTATCATCGCTTCCCAATTTAATATGCGCATGTTTTGGTTTTCAAAGCGGCCAGGTGCTTGTTGTGTTGCAGCTTTGGAGCACAGTAAGCAGCGCTCTAGTGGGGCTTTATTTTACATTGAAAAAGCCCAGTAAAACTGCAAATCCCCAATGAATCAAAATAAAAATGTTCCACTTAATTTGTGAAAATAGGCATGTGACCGGTTTCAACTCCACCCCTCAAAGAATCAGAATCGAGTAGAATCGGAATTGAAAAGGAAGAATCAGAATTGTTAAAATCCAAACGATGCCCAAACCTAGTATTAGGCCTCACTGACAGCCACTCAAGAACGTTTGGAGAGCGTAACTTCATTGGGCTTTTAACAGACGCTCCATGACATCATTTTTCGTGACAAAAACCATTTATGGCAGTGTCTTGGCTGTTGGCTTAGTTTCACAAGGCAGCTTGTCTAAACTGTGACGAGCAGATTGTCTCCGGGGATGACAAGCTTCAATTACAGCGGTGAATGAAACGTGGCTAGACGGGAAATGGAGGCATTGTAATTCCGAGTGTGTCTCTGTAAAATGAAAGAAAAAAATAATGCAGAGTCTAATGCAACCCTCCATTTCAACTTCAGCGTTTAATTTCAATTCAGAATTGTCCAAATATAAAACTTACTTGGCCCTCAAAGACTGATCCTTATAAGTCGCTGCATTTCTCAAGCATTGATTAACGAGCATTAGATACCATTTCTTTAGAGGAAATAAATGTCTTCAATCATTTGGATACGAGTAAAAGTTTAAAAAAAAAAAAAAAAGTGTAAGAGCAAGTTGACCTGGCAGTCGTCCCTCTCGTTAATTATTTCCAGTGGATGACAGCAAGAGGAACTACACTAACACTGACTTGATGAGAGACACAGAAACACTGTTTACCTTTCTGTTTTCCTCTGCATCACCCACTCTCCGGCTCCTTTCTCTCCATCTCTGCAGCCGTCACTCTTTTTCTCACCCTCTCATAACCTGGCGTTGTTGTCATCACTCCAAAGAGAGGTTCGTGGTTGTTTGAGAGATGTGTTGACATGCCACTCTTGCACATCTTTTAACAAGGACTTGTGCCTAATGACTAATGCATCACACTGATAGGAAGGAACCCTTGCTAAATGTAAACTAACCTTGGATTAATGATGGGCATTGCTCTCCTAAACTGCTTATGTTTTGGCCCACATGCCTTGTTCTCATTGTATCACAGTCAACACACTGTACTGTAACCACAACTTGGCAGCTTAGATACCAGAGTCTAAGCAAGTGAGCATCTTGTGGAACAGCACACTAAATGAAAATATGTTACTGGCTAACACTGCATAATCAGTACATGTAAATGTGTGGCTGGGCTCCACTGCCTGGAGCTAAGTAATTAGTCTCTGTCTGAAGTGTTTTCCTCTCATGCCGCCCAAGGTTGGTTTCCCAGGTCGCAAACTAGCAGCTGCAAGACTTATCTTTTCACATACTTTAAGCAAGTTTTGCAATCTTGTTTACCAGGTAGTGCCATGTGATGCCTCGAACACTCATGTCATTGTAGCATTTGAAGGTGATGGATGACTCAGAGATGGTCTTGATTTACAGTTTGGCAAAGCTGGGGAATTAGCCTATTGTGAGAAAGGGAACCTCATTAGAGCCGTTTTTACAAGGTCTGTTCTCATAAACATCATCCTTGGTGCAAACTGTACTAGACATGAATCATAAAAAAGGAAATCCAACAACTGCTTTGTTTATACCAGTGTGTATTAATACAGTATGTTGAGTGTCTGGAAATAGGAACCATATTTTGTCTTTCATTAACAATTTTGGGATTCCTTTGTCATGATTTGGTTAGAACATGTGAGAAGGACTGTCTCCTACAAGCTCCCTTATTCTTCAGGGCATCTCCCATGCGTGTGTTATTTTTCTGCCTGGATACCGAAGAGGAAAACAATTTACTGTCCTGTGCACGTCAAAGTGCAGGGAACCTCGCACAGAACTCTGAAACCTCCTGTTTTATCAGTACCATATGGATTGCTTCCCCCCCACAGTTTGATATAGGATGTGCGCTTGCATGTCAAATCCATTGCACCATTTGATCTAACATTTTCTATTCCAGGCCCAGTCAACAATCTGCAAATGTGGCTGAAATATATAGCTTTCCCATTATACTAGTACACAATTACAGGAGGAGAAACAGTATAACCATAGCACAAACAGCACGTCCAAACTCCATTCAACGCAAACTGCTGCGTTGAATGGAGTTTGTATGGTGGGCTTGCATGGCGGTGCACATGTGCGTTTGTTTGTTATTTTAAATACAGTTTTCTGTAAGGGGGTTTGAGGGTTAGACAAACAGATTCTGATCCAGTGCTGAAGTAATCCCAAAAGTCAGAGGTGCTCTCCAAACCGCTTTGACCCCTACGCTCCTGCGCTGCAGTGTTTACGCTGGCTCCACTGGCATTAAACACAAGCCACATATTTTTAACATTAGGATTCTCCAGGCTCACCCTGGGCCATGTAAATAGTAAGCTGCCCGTCAGCCGGGATCAATCATCTCACTCCCTGTTTGGACCAGATCCGTATGTGTGTGAGTGTGTAGGCATGCATGTATGTGATTGTTTGATGCCAAAAGATATCACCAATAGGTCTCAAACAATAACTCTTGCCATCTCTAAAGACTGCTTGAATGTTTTGCAGTTGAAATTATAAACTTACTCTTTAGCAGTGGTTTATTCAAATAAAATACCCAAATGTAAAGTTATTACAAAGTTCTACATTTAAATATTTTACACAAGTAAAAGTGCATAAGGTTGATCTGCAAAAGGTAAAAAGTACTAATTATGTAGAATGGCCACTTTTATTCACTTATAACATTATACAATTAGATTATTATGACAGTAATAAGCAGCATGTAATGTGCCTTTTTGAGACTGATGCTTTATATGCGTTTGGGTGACAATGAAACAATGAAAAGCTGAATGCTGTAGTCAAAATGTGGTGGAGTAAAAGTAAGTTAGTAGAAAAAAGTATACACTGGCATTAAATAGAAATGCTTAAGTTCCTTAAAATACAGTACACAACACAATAGTTAACACTGCCATACAGACAAAGTAAAGAAAACATGGTTCAAAGAAAAGAAATCTCAAAGACTTGAGCACACTTAGCTTGGGGGGAAAAATACCTGAAAAGTGATTTAAGATGCTGAAATTCTCTCATGCATCCAAGTTGCCATTTCCAAAGGGAACTGGGCCAGTTACATTTCTCAGCTGCTTGACCGTTGTGTTTGAATTCTGGTCTGTACGGGCAACAGTGACCTCTTCTGGTTATTTGCTACACTGAGGATTCCAATGCCATGTATCTAGAAGACTGGTGTCCCACAAAAGAAAAGAAAAAAAATGTTTTTGCAAAGATGACCATTAATCATATCCAGCCAGGATGCTCTGCCACTCACAACCATGTTGTACAATTAAACAGGTTGAGCTAAACATTTACAACTTTGTTCTATTCCAATAATGTACCAGCAGGTGAATAAAGTCACAAATACTGACAAGCCAGTTTTAACTCAGCGTTTGAGTGTACACATCACAGCATCTAATCAAACAAACTATTGATAAAAACAACCTTAAATGCATTTCTACATGCACGGCATGTATGTCAAAGAAAGACACAATTTTATGTTATTTATGTATATAAAAAAAAAAGTCTAAGCTCAGAGTTGAACATGATGAGTATGTGTGTATACTTTGCATGAAATAAGGTCAGATAATTGTAAATTGTGTATGTGTGGAAGAACGGTGATTGTCAGAGAAGAGAGTTCTTACTAGCACTATTTTACCACTTGTTGAAGTTGAACGGTATGTCAGTGTGGAAGAAAAAAAGCTATACAAGTCCAATGTGCAATCTCAAGAATAGAAAATAAGTTAAATTTGGTTCTCTCTTATCATCAGTAGTAAAATATCGATGAAACATAGAATTATACTGCATGTGAAATGTTGACATGTAAATCCATTAAATTAAGCATTTGGTCTGTATGCATGTGTGTTACAGAGCTGCGGTTTAGAGAGTCCAGCTGGCAGGCATGAGGGGGCCGGCCTGCACTGGAGTCTGGCTCTAGAGTCCACAGGGGCTCCCACTTCAACTGGACACATTCCACAGGTACCATAAACACTGACCACAGCAACAAGCAAAACAAGATATGTCCAAGGACCAGAGATGATCCTGTGATGGTGGAAATGGATGAAACATCAGTGATGAGCAAAATAGCATGCATTAAGTAATATAAAACAGTAATTAACAACTCCAAACCACCAGGGGAAAATTTAACCAAAACCAGTTCAACCCATACAAGAATATGGAAATTTGGACATTAGCAATGAGGCAAAACACTCACAATACCAAAGCAAATAAAAACACAAAGTGCAAGTGAATACTTAATGCAATCAAAATACAGATTCAGTAGCATAACAAACCGAGCCGCCAGCAGCACATCGATTGCAAGCATGCATTATTGGCATTTATGGCCAATAATTAATTCATTAATCGCAAATTGACTCTTAAAACGGCAACAGCACAGCAGCCAAGCTCAACAACAGCCAACAACAACAACAACAACAACAATAACAACAATAACAATAACAATAACAACAACAACGCAGCCACAATCAACCAATCATAGCCTATAGACCTTTCTGAGCCATCCCATGCAATGTCTCTGTTAACGAATGGATGCACAAGCAGTACAGCAGCAGGTACTTAGCTTAGACCCCGGCATGTTGGCGAGTCGAAATCCGATGAGGAGTCCACTGACAGAGTGGAGTCGGTCCGACAGAAAACACAGGAAAACATCTGTCCTGGATCTAAACGATCTGACGGCCGATTGACAACCGGTTGACCCCCGCGGGCAGCAGACGACACGGCATTTGGCGATAGGTTTTTTTCCTTAATTAAGTATTCCAAAACGAGAAGCAGGACTGTGTTTGGCCATAAATGTAACCATTTGACAGGTTATAATGCCCGCGCTTAACACCTGCATGAATATGATTGAACCTTATTAGTAGACTGTGTGAACGAGCCAATTATTGTGAAGCATACTGCAAACACCTGATGCCAATCAGCCAATACAAATGCGACTTCGGTGCTCTGCCTGAACTAACGCTATGCCAGTCGATTAATCTGTCGATAATTTTGTCAATTAATAGATTAACCTTTTTGGTCTATAAAATGCCAGAAAATTGTTAAAAATGTCAATCAGTTTTTCCAAAGCCCAAGATGACGTTCTCAAATGTCTTGTTTTCAAAACTCAAGGATATTCAGTTTACTGTCAAAGGAGTAAAGAAACTAGAAAATAGACAATTTATAACTTTTTTTATTAAAAAATGACTCAATCCGATTTATCTTTTATCAAAATAGGTGGCAATTAATTTAATAGTTGACAACTAATCAATTGATCTTTGCAGCTCCACATTAAGTAATGATAATTGGGTATCTCAGGTTTTCAGAGCCCTAAAAAATGCCATCACATTGCTTATTTTGTAAAGAGTAAAAAAGTTTTAAAAAATAAATAAATAAAAAAACCTCACATTTCAGCATTTCAGTTTCTATAACATGTTTGGTGTTCTTCCTGTTATTGTTTTCAATAGAGTCATGACATATTAAGCATGATATCTGAACTTGTGTTTGTGCTCGGATCAGGACGTGTGCCCATGAGGTCGTCACCACTGGTCCTGCTCCTCCTGATCGGCGTCCAGGCTGTACTGAACATGGGAGGTGGATTGGTTCGGTGCGCCGGGGCAGCCAACCACAAAGTAGGACAGCAGACGGCAGCCAATCACAGAGCAGGACAGCAACAGACAGCAGCGGGGGACCACCATTGTTCACATGAGCATCACAGGACCACCCACGACAGGACCAAGAGGCCCCATCGGGCAGCTCCACATAACCAGGATAAGAGCCCTTCCGTTGGGCACTCTATGTCGGATTCCCCCCCTGACCCCTCCATCCCAGTGGTGGATCCCAAGCTCTTCTCCAAGAGACGTTACCGCTCCTCACCCCGGGTTGTCTTCAGCGAGGTGGCCCCATCTCATGATACCCTGGAAGGTGAGGGCTATGACATTGAAGGGGTGAGGGGGGTGAGGGTAAGGCGCAGAGCAGGATCGCGCACCATGCACCGAGGAGAGTACTCAGTATGTGACAGCATAAATACCTGGGTGGGCAACCTGACACGAGCAACAGACATAACTGGGAATGAGGTGACAGTGCTGCCCAACGTTACAATCAACAATGTGGTGAAGAAACAGTTCTTCTATGAGACCACCTGCCGTTCCCCTACGCACAGAGGCTCCGGACTGCAAATGGGGGACGGACAGGGGACGGGGTGGCAAACAGGGTCCCAGATCAGGCAACTCGGGCTGTTTAGGCATTGACAGTCGCCATTGGAACTCCTACTGCACCAACACACACATATTCGTAAGCGCCCTGACCATCTTCAAGGAACGGACAGCCTGGCGTTTCATCCGCATCAACGCTGCATGTGTGTGTGTTCTCAGCCGGAAGTCTTGGGCGGGACGTCTGGGGCATTGACCGGGGAGGACAACTCCTGACCACTTAACTAAGAACCAAGCACACACATTTCTACTAAACAGCCACTGCAGCTTTATTGCCAATACTGTAATTCTCTTCCTCACCTCCAAACACATACACACACACACACACACACACACACACACACACACACACAAACAGCTTCATCTATCCAACCTCTTGGCCCCTGACCCTACCTCAGTCCGAGAAGTCCTGGTTGTTTTAACTTATGGACTGCCTGTCTATATATTTATGGTTTATACAGTCAAATATGAAAATCTATACAGTATGTGTATATATGCTAAATGAATTTAAGCTTTTAATTTTGTTGTTGTTATTGTTGTTGTGTTGTTCATGCTGTTATTTATTAAACACCTCAGTACTTGCCTGGTTTCTTGAATCAGTTTAACATAGTGTTGATGTTCACAATTTGACTTTAAACCTGCTCTTATCAATATTTTAATGTTAATAATTGACCTTGAAATATGAAACAGGTTGATCGTAGTGAGACAATTAACATCCAACACCAGGTGGCTTTTTAAGTATCTGTCAACTCATTATTTTGTTTTACCGCTCATCAGTGTTGACCAAATGCAACAGGCTATTTTTAGTGAACAGCTCTGAATAAACCCACCATGCGGTACCTGAACACTACAGAAGAGAGAGAAAAAATAAGTAATAGCTGTGGAAACACTGTGGATCATTTAGCAGCTAAAAAGCCACATATCGTGAATATTTGACTTACATTGTCATTGCACAACTCTAAATGAATGGTAATGCAGCTCTGTGTCTGCTCAACATGCTTGCTAACAAGCTCTCCATCAATTTTATGAGGTTAAAATATGTGATAATGTTTACTGCCCCCAAGTGTCCAAAAGCAATTAATGCAGAATTTTAAAAGATTGCAATGCAATTTGCGCTCTAAACCCACATGGACCCCATAAAGGGTCACAAGGTAAGTCTAAGAGGTTTTGAAACAGGATCGGAAATGCAGATTCTAACTCAGGGCTCCTCTTCAAGACAGGTAGGCAAGTAATTATATAATATATCGTAATAGAATGTATTAATGCACTCACCTCTCCTCATTATTTGGGTTGATTCTGTTCTTTGATGGTACATATTCCCAAGAAAATGTGCAATTAATGAAATTACCAAAAACAAACTGACACTAAATGTATACAGGTAAAAGCCAGTAAATTAGAATATTTTGAAAAACTTGATTTATTTCAGTAATTGCATTCAAAAGGTGTAACTTGTACATTATATTTATTCATTGCACACAGACTGATGCATTCAAATGTTTATTTCATTTAATTTTGATGATTTGAAGTGGCAACAAATGAAAATCCAAAATTCCGTGTGTCACAAAATTAGAATATTGTGTAAGGGTTAAATTTTGAAGACACCTGGTGCCACAAAGTAATCAGCTGATTAAGTCAAAACACCTGCAAAGGGCTTTAAATGGTCTCTCAGTCCAGTTCTGAAGCCTACACAAACATGGGGAAGACTTCAGATTTGACAGCTGTCCAAAAGGCGACCATCGACACATTGCACAAGGAGGGAAAGACACAAAAGGTTATTGCTGAAGAGGCTGGCTGTTCTCAGAGCTCTGTGTCCAAACACATTAATAGAGAGGCAAAGGGAAGGAAAAACTGTGGTCAGAAAAAGTGTACAAGCGATAGGGATCACCGCGCCCTAGTCAAGATTGTGAAAAAAAGGGTGTGGACAGCTGCTGGAGTCAGTGCTTCAAGATCCACCACCAAGAGACGCTTGAAAGACATGGGTTTCAACTGCCGCATACCTCGTGTCAAGCCACTGTTGACCAAGAAACAGCAGCGAAAAGCGTCTCACCTGGGCTAAGGAAAAAGAGCTGGACTGCTGCTGAGTGGTCCAAAGTCATGTTTTCTGACGAAAGCAAATTTTGCATTTCCTTTGGAAATCGAGGTCCCAGAGTCTGGAGGAAGACAGGAGAGGCACAGGATCCACGTTGCCTGAAGTCTAGTGTAAAGTTTCCACCATCAGTGATGGTTTGGGTTGCCATGTCATCTGCTGGTGTCGGTCCACTCTGTTTCCTGAGATCCAGGGTCAACGCAGCCGTCTACCAGCAAGTTTTAGAGCACTTCATGCTTCCTGCTGCTGACCTGCTCTATGGAGATGGAGATTTCAGGTTCCAACAGGACTTGGCGCCTGCACACAGCGCAAAATCTACCCGTGCCTGGTTTACGGACCATGGTATTTCTGTTCTAAATTGGCCAGCCAACTCCCTGACCTTAGCCCCATAGAAAATCTGTGGGGTATTGTGAAAAGGAAGATGCAGAATGCCAGACCCAAAACGCAGAAGAGTTGAAGGCCACTATCAGAGCAACCTGGGCTCTCATAACACCTGAGCAGTGCCAGAAACTCATCGACTCCATGCCACGCCGCATTAATGCAGTAATTGAGGCAAAAGGAGCTCCAACCAAGTATTGAGTATTGTACATGCTCATATTTTTCATTTTCATACTTTTCAGTTGGCCAACATTTCTAAAAACCCCCTTTTTTGTATTAGCCTTAAGTAATATTCTAATTTTGTGACACACGGAATTTTGGATTTTCATTTGTTGCCACTTCAAATCATCAAAATTAAATGAAATAAACATTTGAATGCATCAGTCTGTGTGCAATGAATAAATATAATGTACAAGTTACACCTTTTGAATGCAATTACTGAAATAAATCAAGTTTTTCAAAATATTCTAATTTACTGGCTTTTACCTGTATATGGGTACCTCAGGGTCTTTGTCACAGTGGATGTCTGGGACAGGTTTGGCAAGAATATGTTTCACTCTTGTGGTGAAGTTGAAAACTATACCTGATAAATATTAGTGCCAAATGAACAGTAGAGGAAAATGACTGTTACAGACTCCCCCTGCCTCTCTCTTCTCTCTCTCTCTCTCTCTCTCTCTCTCTCTCTCTCTCTTCTCTCTTCTCTCTCACACCTCTCCTCACCTAATCACTCTCCCCAGGTGCCTATGTGCTCTCACCTTCACCAATGCTGCTGCTTCACAGATCATACACAATGTTATTGTTGCCAGGAAACCTCATCGCAAGGCAGCAAGGCTGTTTCATCAAAGGTTAGCTTTGAAGTTATACAAGGTGGTAACCTGCATGCAAAGAGAGAAAGATCAATTCTGGCTGAAAAATGTGCACTTACACACTCCTGAGTGGAGACAAGGACTCAGGGAGGTTTTTTAAATAATTCATCCCATCTTTTGTACTTTACAAATTGTTTCCAGGTCAAGTTGGCAAACACAGACGTAGTTGTTATATGTAAATGAATAACACTCCTTGTCAAGTCAACAGCTTCTCTGTGACCATTTGTAAAATCTTGCATTTGTACTCATCAGCTCCCAGGACATGATTACTGTAAGAGCTCAGTTGACTTTCAC
This sequence comes from Percina caprodes, assembly GCA_013375575.1. Lineage (NCBI taxonomy): Eukaryota > Metazoa > Chordata > Actinopteri > Perciformes > Percidae > Percina > Percina caprodes. Next base: position 1,696,700 of record JABXJD010000087.1, read on the forward strand.
TGAAATAAGACTACACAGTCAATGTTTGCAGAGTGACCACTAGATGGTGCTACGCTGCCACAGATGTTTTTTCACTGCTAAATGATAATGCCACTTTGTTGTTGTATCAACTAATAAATTGTATTGCTTAAAAATATTATTTTCAGAAGTTCTATTAAGCTTCAGTATAGTTACAGCTTAATTCACCTCAAGCGAGACAATCACTGATCCTCATCATCTGTCATCACTAATGACCTCAGAGCCTGGGAAAAGGTCCAGCCCAAATTCAAAATTCCAAGTTTTAAGATACTTACAATAGCCAACACAAAAGTAAGACAGAGCTAATGATGACGCCAACCCCACCATAGGCCTGTTAAGTGTCAGCCATTTGTTGTCTATTTTCATGGGGGTCATGACCTGTATGCATTTTTCTTGTTAACATGTTTGGAACCACATAGCAACTGAGCCACTGACAGCCAACAATAATTAACAAGCAGGGACACAGTGCTCTTGTCCCAGGCTTATCAGCTTTTTCCTCTTTTGGCATTGCTCTGGTTATCGTCCAAACAAAACCTTTTTGTTTTATTCCTGTTCTCCACAATTCCCTTAATGAGTGTTGCAGCACAAACTTTTCTGCTCTGAGAGTTTCAAATGTTTTTTTTTTTTTTTAGACAAACATATCAATGGCTGAAAAGAGCTACATGTTGGTGATTTTTCCCATAAATTCAGCATCTAAGCATGTTTTCTGGCCCTTCGATCCCTAATTCCCATCCTGTTATTCCTGTCTGACTCCTTCCCTCTAGCGTTCAGCTTGGCAGACCATTTTGTTCCTCTATAAGGACATTTTTGTTCCCCCAGCTCTCTATGGTTGTATGGAAAATATTTATCCTGAACATGGTGTTGCTGCTTAATTACATGCTTCCAGTCACTGATGACACTGAGGGAAGAAAACCAGTAGAGGGGCTACGCTTTCCATTTTATTAATGGTAGTTTTAGTTGTATCTTGTTTGAGCTTAACTGATGCTTTGCAGAAGGTTTACGAAGTCAAGTGTGCGTTAAATTTAGTGACTACTAATCAGCGGGTCAAGCGATTTTTTTTAGTGTGACATTGCCTTAAGAACATCTTTTTTCTTACTTTTTCCAGTGTACTTACTTATTCAAACACACTTTTCATCACATCTCTGAGGATTAAGTTGAATGAGAACAGCAGATGATAAACCCATCTCTCCAAACCATCACTCCAGGACTAAATTAGTGCTATGGTGAGAGAAATACAAAGAAAATGTAATTAAAATTTATAATTGCCATATGCATGGCATGAAAAGAAATGGTTTGTAATAATACTAATAATAAATCAGCTCTGAAAGTGAATTTATGAAAAGTATACACTACACTACAGACAAGAAAACAACACAAAACTATCTGAATAGTGGGTTATCACACACATGTTATAAAAAAAAACCTTAGGTACTGTGGCAGTGATAGTTTATGTGTTTTCCAATTATTGTTTTCTTATTGTGATGCTTATTATTTTTTAGGCCAGATATGACAGGTCAATGAGGTCACATATAAATAGGACATGCTGAACACGACAAATTTTATACAAGTTTTTCCTTTGTTACAGGAACCATTTGTCAAGTAGCCTATCCATCATGTAGGCCTAGTCTCGGTCCTCCCTTCAGCCCCCCTTTGCATTGTTAAAAGGGGCGGTCTAGAAAGAGTCTAAGCGGATTCTCTGTGTGTGTGTGTGTGTGTGTGTGTGTGTGTGTGTGTGTGTGTGTGTGTGTGTGTGTGTGTGTGTGTGTGTTGAGGCGCGCACGCATAGAGAGAGAGAGAGAGAGAGAGAGAGAGAGAGAGAGAGAGAGAGAGAGAGACTCGTGACGGCGCTTCCTGGTGCACAAGTGACCTGGTTGGACCGTTATTGTCACAGTGCGCGGAGCCAATACGACCATCACAGCATTTTCTGGGGATAAAGGCAAAACACATCCAGCGAAATGTCGAAGGTGGAAGGAGGAATGAAATGTGTGAAATACCTTTTGTTTGTCTTTAACTTCATATTCTGGGTAAGTGCATGTTCGGCATGTTAGTGCATGCGTGTGGCGATGGGATGCAAGTTGTGCGTTAATTAACACAGAGCAAGTGCAGCAGTGCATATACTCACTCTGCACGGCTGACTTTCACACCCACGATGCTCGAGGTTGTGGTAGACTACTTTTCGCATTCTTCCTCTAGTATGCTTTATTTAGTTGACGTCCGGCGTGGGGTTGCCCTGCGTGGCGCGGAAAGAGTGACAGCCAGGCTTTTAGTTTTGGCTCACCGGGCTCAAATCAGATTTTCCACAAAGGAAAACCTGCTCCGTTTCCCGGGGAAGGGTGTTTCTGAAAGGAAGACTGAATGAAAAGACAGGGAGAGGAAGAGATTGAGAGACAGCATGGAAAACAAACTCAGCTGTTGGCTCCTGCGCCACATAGCTCCATTAACAAACAGTGCAGAGCTGATTGATAAAGTGAAGTTAGAACCACCTTGGGGCACAAGATCCCCCAACTGGTTCCTCTTGAAATTTTAAAAAGCAACACTTAGGCACTCAGAAAGAGGCACAAGAGAGTCACTTTACTCATGACAAACTGTCAGGTGGATGTGAAAGTGTGTGTGTGTGTGTGTGTGTGTGTGTGTGTGTGTGTGTGTGTGTGTGCGTGCGTGTGTGCGTGTGTGCACACATGCTTTCCATATGTGCCTTGTTAAAGTCTATTTCATAGTGCATACTGTAAAACGAACACACTAATTTCAAGTCTGCAAGAAGATGGTGGATAACGTGTGTGTGTGTGTGTGTGTGTGTGTGTGTGTGTGTGTGTGTGTGTGTGTGTCTGTGTGTAAAGGCGCACTTTGCCATATATGTTTCACTGTTTTCTAGGGCTGTTCAATTAATTGAATTTCGATTTTGGCTCCCAACGATCACCAAAATAGTATAATTGAGGAAAAAAACGATTATTTTGCCATGTTATGTTTTGCAAGAACACTCTTATTTTGTTTTGTGTTCTGAATGACCTGCCCCTCCCGAAGCCATAAACTCTCTCAGCCTATAGTCTTCACTCATCAGAGGGGATGCTCTTTGTGTGTGTGTGTGTGTGTGTGTGTGTGTGTGTGTGTGTGTGTGTGTGTGTGTGTGTGTGTGTGTGGAGAGCAAGAGAGAGAGAGAGACATTTTCCAATAAGCATCTGTGGAGTGGATCAGGCGCTGAGTGCAGCGTGAATGGATCCATTGTGACAACAGGACAATAGCAAAACTTCAGTCTGCTGCTCCTGCCTGGCTAAGCAGCAGAGCCCTAACGCTGCGGCCCCACCGGTCCCACCATTAAGTTATTCTATCTCCATTTACCACTATCCGCATGTCCAGGTGGCTGTTGCTGAAATCTGAGTGTGGATACGTGTGTAGACACAGAGGTGAAGATGAGAGAGATGCCAGACAGGTAGAGAAAGACAATGTGTGAATCCCTGACATTCATGTTCAAGAAAAACAGATAAAGGAAGACAGCAAATGTGACAGGAGAGGAGATTGAGAGGGATATGTGTGTGCAAAAGAGGGACAGCTGACAGAGATAAAGATAGAAAATTAGATCAGTACGAAGATAGTGGGATATTCTGTGGATACCAGCTGTCTGTCTGTGTGTGTGTGTGTTACATGTCACTCAACAGGACCACAGACAACACATATATGGATGCTCCTCCATATTTACAAGTTCTGCACATTCCCTGCACGCTTCTAACTATGAAAGAACAGTGATCACCCGCCGTTCATAATCCCAGCGTCCCAATCTCTGTTTACATACCCCCCTGCTTTGCTCTCTGTTGATGGTGGAGTGAGAGATGATGAGAAGAGTGTGTGGAGGAGGGGCAGATTTGTGGTTCTCTCAAATCCCCCCCATGAGCCCTGAGTGAACAGTAGAGCAGAGCCAGGCAGACGGCTTTTCTATTGGACACTGAACGTAGGAACATTGTCAACAGATGGGAGCTATGATATATACTAACACTCACACTTTAAACACAAAATGAGGTTGTTTTTACCTGAATGGCAAAGAGTGTCACACAACCATCCTTATTTGACACACCTAAAAAATGGTCATCAATTAATACTACGTACAAATTGGGTCTGTGTTTATAAAACTCTCTGACTCCATGTCACAGCATCATGATTTAGTGTGATTCCTGCAGGGCTCAAATACTGAACTGTCATTAATGTAATGCAGGCCAAGCTCTTGTATATATGTTACACTGATAGCTGCAATACAACAGCTTGCCACAGAAAATCAATACCTTGTTGGCTTGTGTTTGTGTGCTGTAGTTCACCGACTGCCCTATTTAGTCAAACATTACACCCGTGAGGTAAACATTGTGTAGACGTTGCAGCACTAAGCATCTGATATGGCATACTTTGGTAATGACTCCATATTGGCTTTATCATTCATTTGGTTAGTTAATTAAAAACAAGTAGTTTAATAGTTAATGTATAACTATTAAACTACTTACAGAAAAGAAATGTCTTCAAAACTCTTGAAAAGGCCACACCAGTGTTTCTGTTAGTTTTTTTCCATTGCATGAGTTGTTGTTGTTTCAGACCCTTCAATTGTGGCCAGAAACAACTTAAAAATGCAATATCTAAAATGTGCATTCAGTTCTGTTAAGTCCTGGGTCCTATGTGTTTTTTTTTGTAGGCTATATCAGCGTTAGCTTTTTTTAACGCAGAGATTTCGCTATACTACCATAAAGAAGATCCACTGTTATGCAGGCATTGTTTTTACGCTGAACCCAACAACACCGGCATAATTGTCTGTGTTGTGGAGCTTAATATGTGCCCCACCCTCACCCTGTTCCAGAGTACAATAGAATTTACTCCACCCATAATTGTCTCCCTCCTATTTACACTTTTCTTCTGCCCATCATTTTTATTGTGTGCTTGCATTTGTTTTTTCCAAACATATGCCAGACAAAAGCCTATTTGTGACAAGCTTAAATCACTCAGCAATTACTGCTGGGATTGAAGAAGTAGTTTACAGATGTTTAATTGTATTTCCTAAAAATAAGGTCTAGCCTAGAAAGTGTATACTGGCACAGACTGTCTCTGACCAAGACCACAGCCCTGTGTCAGCTCAGCCCCTGTTTTCATGGAAATTCCCCTCACAAAACACTTTTTTTACTGCACTGTTAAAATGTAGGCCTTGTTAATGTAAAAGAGCCTCAATAAAGCTCCGACAGAGAGATTTCCATCCCTGTCTACAAATAACCAGACATGTGAACTTACTATCCCTAGAGGTGTTAGGACAGAAAGAGGACTTAGGGTACCTCTACTATTTTCCCTTCCATCTGTGTTTTAGGCTATACAAGACCTGTATACATAGGAAACAAGTTTGTTGAGGTTTCATCTCTATCTTCTGTGTCTGCAGGCAAATAAAAGATGATGGGTCGTCTCACAACTTAATCTCTCTTTTCCTTTCCCTATTCCTTTTTACTCTCTCTTTCATTGTGTGTCTGTCTGTTTTCCTTCTATTGTGCGGCAAAACATATAGTCAAAGGGAGACAGTGGGCCTTTGTCCTTTGGGTGAGGTTGGGAGGGAGGGGGTAAAATGAGGTGGGGTAGAGGATGGGGATACGTGGAGATAAGTAGATTTGAGAGACAGAGAGGCCGAGAGATGGGAGGGGCTTGTCTGGTTTCCGACAGGGTAATGATGGTACACAAAGTGGTGGAGGGTAAAGCAGGGGGGTATGTAAGCAGTGAGGGGGTTAATGGGACCTTTGGGATAGTCATGAGTGCCAGAATTGATTATGTACTAAGCACTGTTGGATGTAGCCCGCCCTGTTCTAAAATGAGACCTTTCAGTGTAGTGTCCATCTATGCATCCGGTTTTGAAAAGGCGTTTAAATGTAACCATAATAGTAATGAGGTTTGGCTGAGCTCTGAGCTCTTTTCGGCCGTGGAACAACCACCTGCTCCTCCGCCACCACTAACACGATCTAGCTTGGGATGAGAGCAGCTCTTAGCGCTGTCTGTGTGCACATCCACATGACTGAATGGGCAGCGGCCCTCTCCTCACACCTCCAACAGCACCTTCGCACCATCAGGTGCTCTGACAAATACCAGGGTTAAATAGATCCAGAGCCCCTCTCTGCACTAATCCAGCCTGGTTCAGTAAGTCTACATATCTGCAGCCTTCTGTTCACTGTGCTTTATCACTTTGGACCTGCTAATCCTGAACCCCAAGAGCTCAGCTGTCCCATCCATCACCACGCATGACGTTAAATCCTCAGCTACGGAGGAAGCCGGCTTCCCAACACCTGTCTTATTCCTATGCTTTACAACTGAACTACTGGCTTTACTTCAGACCAACACCATGAAATATAACCTGTGGACCTAGAGTAGAGGAGGAGAAGAGTGTGGACAGTGAGGACGAGAAGATAAAGAATGAAAAAGAAACCGAGAACCAGAAAAAGGCAGAGATGAGTCACAAGGAAACATTAAGACACCAACGTGGGGACAGTTTGTTTTTGTCTTGGCAACAGGGGTTGTTTCTCTAAATAAAATTACTAACAGAGCCTGAGGACACAGAAATTAACAGTGGGTACCTAAATACTGAGATCTAGGACACAGAGAGACCATGTGACAAGCAGTCCTTAATACTCTCCATTTAGACAAACTATTTTATTTCTCTGCACGCACGCATGCACAATCACATACACACACACACACACACACACACACAGACATTGTTGATTTGAAGCTCAGCTCAAAAGGTTTTTAGACTCGATAATCCTCAGGGGGCATAGGTTTAGTGATCATCATTAAAACTGCTCTGTATTGATCTGTCAGTGGAGCACCCACAACAGTTTCTGCCCCTGAGAGCATCTCAGATCTCAGGAAAATGAAGCATTTACTTCACGGTCTTCTGACCACTTAGAGAATTCAAGTTCTTTTTTGCTGCAGTGAGTTTGCATTAAAACAAGAGCATTACAGGGAGTGTTATTCTGTTCGATGTATGCTGATGGTGGTTTAGATGAAGGAAAATATGAGCAACATGTAACCACATTTCCAAACAAACAGGAGAGCCTGTTTAAGCTCAAGGTGCCATACCGCTGCCCGCAGCCAAGCTGGTCATTTTCTTCCTACTGTGACGCCAGAAAGGGTGTTTCAAAGTTACATAAGTTAGCTTGGACCCGATTCGTTTAGAACATTTAAATGATCCACCCATGATGTAGACAGATATTCAGACCTATTGTTTTCACACAAAATATTACATATTAGCATAACTAACTCTTATTGAGACTATACTTCTCTTGCCTAAGTGCAAAGGGTGGACAGCTGGAGTGGAAACTCCACAGCACTATTTTCTGTATTTATGTGGAAAATCACATTAAGGGAAAGCAAAAATACATGCCTTCTGAAGGCCTGAAAATCATAACTCCACTGTTGTGCTTTAGATGAAAAGAGCTTTGTGTTTGTGGTGAATGCTGAAAGCAATTTACAGCAATGACGTCAGATCAAAAGCCAGGATATAAATGATAAGACACACATGCTTCATTATGAAACAACAGAAAATAGATCCTAGATACTTACATTGTTACTGACTGTAAATGTGCCACTTTAATTGATGTTACTACATCTAAAGTTGGTATTTATTTGTGCTTGGTTACAATTAAAGTCTGCATGAGTCTGAACAGTGCATGATATTGGGCTCCTTGTTTTACAGCGGTCCTATATTAATGATTTTTATGCAATTTCTTCTGAAATAAGTACGTTCACATCTTTCTTTCTTCTCTCTCTGTAGCTGATGGGATCTTTTGTTCTAGCAGTGGGACTGTGGCTGCGTTTTGACCCTGAAACTGTGTCTCTTCTCAATGGTGATAAGGCTCCAGACACTTTCTTCATTGGTGAGTACCAGAGCACACCTCAGGTAATCTCTACAGTCAATGTGTTGAACAATTCAAAGCAGACGTTATTCAAAGTCTGTTGAAGTGCTCCTGTTGTTGCAAGTAATATATATATATATATATATATATATATATATATATACTGTATATTGTGTTTCCTGTTTCCTTTAAGCACTGCTTACATTTGTGTCTTTTTTATGTTGCTCAATAATCACTCTAAATAGGTCAAGGAAAGTTCAGTTGTTTCACTTTAAACTAAGGCCTTTAAAATTGTTTATTCAAATGCAATCCAACTCCCTTTGCCTTTGAATAATTGTATGTCTTTATGTCCTATAACAGGCTTCTATGCACATCTCAACACACACACACACACACACACACACACACACACACACACACAGAAATTGAGTGTAATGGAAAATTATTGAGTGCTACTTTGCAAGTCTTTTTGTGTGTGACTATGTATGTGTGTGATTGTCATACCTTGATGGGAGTCCCAATACCAAGTTTTTCATACACGGTTAAATGTTTTTATTTTTTATTATTAGGCGTGAGCTTGCTTCATTTGTACTGGGGATAAGTGTGATTAACAGGAAATGACTGTTGTAGATAGAGCGTAAATGCAGGAAGGGAACCACAGGGCTACTCACCACCTTTCATTCAGTCACCCTGGCCAAATGGAAAGAGAGATGAAATAGTTGAGGAAGAGGAGGAGGAGGGGGAAACACTGAGTGTTGGGACATTTAAAAAGGCATATGGAAGAGGGCAATCATAGAAACAGATGGGGATCCATGGCAAAGATTTGAAGGAAAAAAAGATGGGACGTCAAATAAAAAGTCTTTGCAAGAGGAAGACAGAGAGGTATTTAACTATCTACCCCCTCTCTCTGATCATAGAAATCAGTGTAAAACTTCACTCACTAATGTCAGGAATTTTAATTTTATTTGAAAGACTAAACCATTCCTAACAGGTACTGTGTTTTCTGCTCTGAAGCCAGTTTACTGCAGCAAAGATTTTGTTTTATTTTTATACAAAAGCCTATCATACTGTAAAGGTAATTCATTACCTCATCTGTGTGTGTGTGTGTGTGTGTGTGGGTGTGTGCGTGCGCGCGCGCGCGCGTGGCTTGCTTGTTTGTTCTACGACTCAGATGATGAACAGTTGCTAAGCCATGTTCTCGTGGTGTCAAGCCCACAGAAAATGTCCCTTTTTAGTACTTTGAAATGGCATATTATAAGAAAATGACAAACAAATTTAGACTAATAGCTAAAGAGAAAACCAATGTGTCACCAAGTATGTGAATGCAGCAGCATCACAAGTCACCAACTGTTAGAAGTGAAAAGCTGATCAACATGCTAACTGAGCCTTTTACACCTTAAGGCAAGAATTAATCTCTCTTTCCTAACAACAACCAAATTATTTTATCACATCAGGCCTTTTTGTTGACACATCAGGATCCTATGGACTACAGTATATTCCTCTCTTGTCCCCACCTGAGCCTGCATTACATGACACGTCCTCTCTCACCCCATCCTCTGCAGAGCTGTCGCCTGGCAACAGACTCCACCTGTGTAATTGGTGGAACCTATCTGTTGTTGAATTCCTCCCTGCAGACCTACCCATGATGTACATCTAGCCTTCCTAATGAGAGGGTTAATGGGAGATCAGGGCATCTAAGGAAATCCCACTTAGAGCTCCCCCGATATCAGGCTCTTGGCAACAAGGCAATTTACAAGGCATTTCATATGAAGCGCACAGTTAAAAGGCACAATAAGTGGATTTGCTCCTAATAAAGAATCTAAGCACTGAGTATAGAAATAGTACAGTCTGAAATGTACATACCACTGTAGGAGCTCCTCTGCTTGTGTTTTAACTTACAGCTCTATGCTTCCCCCTGCTGGTGCTTATATAAATTACAAATGCCAGATGAACTGTTTGGAAAAGTTGAGCATTTTAACAAAGATGAAGTGGGGAATCAAACCACTTTTATAGGTGTTTTAGGCTGGTATTTGTCTTAATGTTCTTAACAATTAGAATGCATCAAATTAAAAAGTATTCTGATGGATGTTTGCCTCATGATTATATGCCTTGCATTTTTGTTTACCATGTCTTTTTCCTGGTTCCTCCAGGTGTGTATATCCTGATAGGTGCTGGCAGTCTGGTGATGCTGGTTGGGTTCTTCGGCTGCTGTGGAGCTGTTCGGGAATCTCAATGCCTGCTGGGTTCAGTAAGTACAATTACATACAAACTACAAGAGCAAAGACTAAACTGAAATGCCTTTGTTTCAGTTGGATACCTCTAATTACCTTTAAGCAGACATCTATTTACCTATTTCTCTTGATTGTTTGCTTGATTGTTTCAGTTCTTTGCCTGTCTGTTGATCATCTTTGGTGCGGAGGTGGCGGCAGGGGTGTTTGGATTCTTAAACAAAGACAAGGTACATTTAAAATTTGACAGATTAAGTAGTGCAGTGACTAATGAATCCTAAATAAACCACGTCATTCACTTGTCCCTTCTCACATAGATTATCAAAGATGTTCAGAACTTCTACACAACAAGCTACAATGAAAACAATAACGGCACATTGATCATCTCATACCAGAAAGTAGTAAGTAAAAAATAAAATATTTAGGATAACACTGCAGAAAAAAGAAGGAATATTTAAAGCTATTTGCTTATATATACTCCAATCTTACCATGTTTTTATTTCAGTTGAACTGTTGTGGAACCATAGAAAGCCCCTGCCCTGATCCTGCAACAGATACTAAGGTTAGCTCAGTCACTAGTTGCAGACTCAGGGTGGAAAATAAATTCTGCCCGTTTGTTGTCTAATGAATAAGTCATGGTGACATAGTACAAACCATCTTGCTTCTCTACACCCTGTTTGACTCCGTTTATCTATGGTCTGCAGGACTGTGAGACAGGCATCAAGGAGTTCTTCAACAGTAAACTCTACATCATTGGATACGTGGGCATCGGCATTGCTGGAGTCATGGTGAGTCAGGATTTGAGAAGAAACACACGAATATGCAAACATTATAAGTGTGAATTACTTCATTAAAAATCTGTTTTCCTCTCAACAGGTCATTGGGATGATCTTCAGTATGGTGCTCTGTTGTGCCATTCGCAACAGCAGAGAGGTCATCTAAGCTGGATATTTGAACTCTCCCCTTCCTGTATCCAGCCCTGAAAGACTGTACAGCCTTCAGATCAAAAGTCAACCTTTGTCCATTCAGGGACCCGGGAAATAGATCATGTTAAAAAAAAATCCTTTCCACTATGCTGCTCAAACCAGTTCTTTTGGCCTGATCTTCCACTATTTTCTCTGAAATGTTATGTATTTATTTGCAGTCACAAGAAAAATAGCATGCTCTACTTTCATAACTATCCATGCAGTGGGAACAGTATAATGATTGATGTGAACCTGACAATCTGTCAAATATTTTTTTCCTCATGGCCATTTGGCTGCCATTATAAATTTTAACCGACATACTGTAGCAGTAGTGTTAATGTTTTTTCACACAGCATTGACACTGACCCCTCGGCTGTGGGAAACTTTGGCCCTGAGAGAGCAATCTGAGGGGAAAGCAGCTGAGTCTGCTTATCTGTGCACACAAATTAACACACACATGAACGTGCACAGACACACTAGCACAGCAATGTTGTGTTATGTAAGACCACAGCCTTAAAAAAGCTTGTCAGGAATCTTGTAGGGAATACTGTTTGGTAGAATCAGAATGGGGTTTCAAGAGAGAGGGAATGGCTAGTGAACGTTTTGGGAATGCATCCCCAGTGCTTTTACTCACACACATACCGTACACACACACACACACACACACACACACACAGTAAATTGTACAAGGACAAAAATGTGCAGCTATCTTAAAGGACTAGTTCAACATTTTGGGATTTATATAACTTTCTTGCCGAGAGTTTGATTAGAAGATTGATAGCACTATCATGTCTTTTTTATATATTTTTTCCCCTCTATGCCTTAAAAGCACACCACCCACAACAAAACAAAAAGTGAGAAATAATCCCTGTATTCCTCACATCTCATCAATCTCGGCAGATGACAGGATTGGACAGACATGCCTGTCTGGAATAACTTCCATTGATCCAGGTTCAATCAGGCCAGTTGGGTTTATTACGGTATGTAAATATGTATGTTTTCTTGTAGTTGTATATTATTTTTGGTTGATGTGATAGTTACTATTTAACATGCTGTGTGTAGACAGGTTTGCAGTAGTTGTAGTAGTACAGTGTTCATGTTGTCATGACAGTGCAATAGTCAAAGCAAATCAACGCAACTAAAACAGCTTCTTAATGTGCCTTTCTTTGATAACAAGCTATTTTTTAACAACAGGCTGTTTGAACATAGCAAAAAAAATGTAGCAAAAGATGTACATATGTTTGTAGAGTTGGACTGCAATTAATTGTCACACACATTGGACTTGCCATTATTGTTTTGGTACGTTTCAGTGTCAAACTCGACTGTCTTCAATGTCAAGAGATGGTAAAAGCAACAATTTGTCTGCCAACTATTTTAAAAGTCTCTTGGTCATAAAAGAATAATCAAGCAATGTGGAACACAGGCCGTGGTCTTTTATTATTTATAGATTTCAGTGTAATGTGAGACAAGTGAGGAGACCACCAAGGCTTTCTTACCACTCCAGCAGACAGTGTTTACTCTGAGGAGTGATGAGACAGTCACTTCCCTGTCACTCTGTGGAGTTAAAGCAGGATGAACTAGGAACAGTTTAGTGCAACTCAATCCATACAAAGCTGTTGCTGTGTTACTCAGTTATATTTGTGCAAGTCTGGAGATGAAACATGCATGTAAAAAGACACTCTGTGCACCCAGTCGAGCCTTTCATAGTTGATTGTGTTAATTTATTTTAATACCATTCCAGGTGTCTCAGGAAGTAGCTGTTTGAAGTTTAATAAAGCTTTTAAAGTTTTACACTGTTTTCTGGGTCTTATTTCATCACAGCGGTTCATACTTTCTGATGTCAGTGTATAGATATTTACTTTTATACTGAAATCTAGAAATCTTTCACAGGAACTGACACAAGAACAGATAGTGATTAAAATGTGACAGCACACCAAATGGTCTCTTAGGGCCCAATTAGCATGTTTACTGGATCATTTGAATGACTAATAAAAAAAAAAAAAAAAAACCAGGTCTTTGAATATCAGTTTACGTTCCAGATTTGAGGGGGGATGTGTGTTTTACTCAGCAAAGCTATACATAACTTTGTAAACAGGTGATGTACTAAGCAAAAAACAATGTCTGCCTAAATCTTTCAACTTCTCAAAGTATTTTTGCATTAGTAGTTTTTGATTCAATAGCTTGTTAAATCTCTAAATCATATCAGCATCAGACACCACCATTCCACACAGGCTTAGTCACAGCCTCCACTGGCTGCTTGGTTTCAGGCCCTGAAAATACACCAGCATGTCCACACACTCCCAGTCCTTTCCAGTAATGGGAGAAGAGAAAAAAATAAAAAAGCCCAGACCTCAAATATAATTAATGCACCTTATTATCTTATCGGATCTTTCAGTATAGTGATGGCATTAGCAAGGAAAAAAATAAAATAAAATAAAAATAAACAAAAAAACAGGAAGATTTCGTCCACACACACACACACACTTATTTGTAAGGGAATGCATGTAAAAATGATTCCCTTCAGCACACACACAGTAATAAAAAAATATATATATATATATATAGTATATTATATATTCCCAGTTCAGATTGTATTAGATATCCATCTGTGATTAAATAGGCTTCCAGGTTTAGTCAAATGAGTTTCACGCGATTCAGTTTCTGCACTTGAGCTTCAAGGACAGCTGAATATTTAGTTATGCGTGTGATGCAGCAGAGACTCCAGGACTCCCCAGGATAGAGTTACCCCACTGGTGCAGCATGAGCATTTTTCCTGCCAGTGTGCGTAGCAGAGCATGGCAACACATTTTAAGCTTGCATCAGAAAAGGTTTGACACAGTCTACAGTCAATCTGCTGTTATTGCCAAACAACCTTAGAGAATACAAGACTGAATACGCAATTCTTCAGGCTATACAGCATGAATAACACCACAATGTATTTACAAATATTTATTCAGCATTTAAAAATTTTATGTGGAAAAAAATAAATACTATACTGGTCAACACAGTACACATATTTACATACAACTTTAATCTGGGATATTTTCCTGAAAAGGGCGAGTGGAGCCCAACATGCACTCTGTTCTGCTTCTAAATGCCTAACTTGATGCATTGGTGTGGGCTCCTGTATCTATACAACAACAACAAAAACACCTGACCAGGCACAACCACAGTCTATGTTTAGGTTATGTTGCACCTTTCCCATAAGACTTGGTCCCAAAAGCACATTGAATCCCATTAAGTATTACCCATCATTAGATTAGCTCACCACCATCAAACAACATATCCTCCACAAAAATGCAGCTCTCCAAAGTTCTGCAGAAGGCCTTATTGAGTCAGAGTTCAAGCTTGCATGTTAAATAAACAAGAGCTGTGTAAGATGCCACAGTACCCAGTAAAAAAACCCACAATTTTTCTGGAATAAAATACACCAGAAAGCAATTATGGTTGGCTACGGTCTTGTAACCAATTATAAAGCAGTGTAGATTAAGAGAATGGGCAAACAATAGCCTAGGGAAAATCACTCCTCATAACGGAAATTAGAACATAGGATCACTGTATGGTATACTGGTGGACAGACAGTCCAAAGGTTTCATTTGTTCGTTCATAGGCTATGACCCCCTTAAACAATCCCTTTTCCAAACTAGGTTGCTCAGAGGATAAAACAGTATATACATATACCGGGATTAAACATCCATGGCCCAGTTTCACATGTAACCCTTTAAAAACAGGATCGAAGATATTCCAGTAACATTTCCATATTCTGCCACTGGTATTACTTAGTAGATCCTCCCTGGCACCCTAAGGTTTATTTTGCAACAACATGTAACAGTCACACCTAGTACTCACCAAGGTGGTTAGAGGGGATTTACAGGTTGGGTTAAAAAAAAAAATAAAAAGAGGCATTCAGTAAAGGGCAATTGATAGGGAGCATATTTTAGGGATAAAGGCTAAATCTAATCCTCACGCATACTGATAATATCCCATCCACCGCCGAGTCAACAGGTAAAAGAAAATCCCAGTAGTGCAAAGAAGAAAAAAGGAGGGACGAACAGAAGCAGGGAAGAAGAAGGGGTTTGTGTCATGCAGTGTTGGATTATGTAGCAGTGACATCCTGATGAAGTGCCATTATAAAGATAATGTGCACTGTTTTCACTGTCTTCTGCAGACGTACCGCATGGCAGTAGGCGTACACAGGAGGCACAGACATGTTGGCGAGCTAGCGGTGGAGAAAATGGAGTGCAAGTATGAAGATAACAGAAGTGCATTGTGTGTGCAGTTTGTTGGTGAATAAATGCTAGAACTCCCCAAAGCCAAGTTAACCAGCCCATTTCCAGTACTATTTTGGCCACATCTGCCATTGCAAGAAATGTCACCTCATTTGTGACACCTCACAAAAAGATGATAACAGTACACCTGCTTCCGTTACAAGCCAAAAACTGTTTTCCCTACATGAAAACACAAGCAGCATTTCTAAAAACCTTCACCTTGGCCATAGTTTTCCAAAAGCTCAGTTTACAGTGAGCTAAAACACCGTTGTGGACGAAAGGCCAACACACTTGTTTACACTACTTGTGTACACGTGGACTAGGCCTAAGATAGCAGGAGGGATAGGTTTGGTGCCACAGGAGTAAGCTAAGTCTGACCTGAGTGAATCTATCAAGTCCCACAGTGAAGAAGGCCATTCTGTTCTCACAATAATCTTCACTGAAGCTCATCAACAGGCAAGTTTCAATTTAAGATTGAGTCATGCTAAAGGCTTAACTTGAAACCATTATGAAATAAAATGGCACCTCTCTGGTCACTTTAGCATTGTACCTGGAAAGCCTCCAAAAATAAAGAAGTTACACAGTAATGGTTAGCTGGGTCAATTATTATGCCCAGGGCATAGATGCCTGTAATTTAATGAGGCAGTAGAAAGACTAGGAAACAACTTGTTTATGCAGAGTAAATGTTTTGGGGCGTGTACCCCAGCAGGAACTCTCCAACTCCTACGAAGTACACAACCTGTGCAATGCCAAAGAGTGGGGCAATAACAAGGGCCCGGCAACTGGCCCCCTTGAGGAATGCTCCAGGGCCCTCCTTTCTCAGGATCTTTCTGCAATAATAAAATAAAAAGAGAGAGAGCAGATGGGTTAGCATGTAGCCTGTGTCCTTCATGTGGACCCAGGTGAGGGCAAGGCATAATGTTTGACTGTATGACTAATTTACCTGACACAGTCCACCACTCCATTGTAGGTTTCCTCATTAGCTCCTTTTTTCAGTGATTGCAGCCTCGTCTTGACCACTGTACAAAACATACAAAGCTTATCATAGTTGAATTTATTACAACTGGGAAACAACTTAAAATGTTTGGTGACCAGTTGTCTACACACACTGAGTCACTTACCATCACAAGGGCTGACGGTCACAGCAGCAATGGATCCAGCCAGGCAGCCAGACATGAAAGACCAATAAAAGGGCACAGATGGAGCTTCAGATGAACGCTGGCCAAGCTGGTGCAGATGTGCAAAAAGAGGGAAGTACACAACAGAGAACGGGATGTCCCTGAAAGTAAACATGTTAACCACATTAAGAAACCGTTGACTAAAGATGGAAAACCAGTTAAGCAAGAGCAGACATGGAATCCCATCTGACCTCATCAATGTGGCTCCAAGTCCCCTGTACAGTCCTGTGACTCCTTTGGTCCTCAGCAGCTCTCTGGTGATCTGTGTTGCTGACACTCTCATGACAGGGTTGGTGTTGTAAGAACGGCTAAGAACGGCACTGGTCCCCCCCATCTTCAGAGTTGTTACTACACTGGGCACCATCCTCTGCTGGGCAGCTGGCAGACAAAAAGAAACATATAGTAACCGTTTTTCATCAGGCGGTTTACAAGAACATCCTAAAGCATTATTGGTGGGCTGGTAATCTTCTGAGTTCCTCATAATTACCTAGCCTGCCAGCATCCTGCAACTGGATTTTGAGCATCTCCATGGGTGTGGTGATAATGACCTGGCACATTCCTGCACAGCATCCTGCCAACATCTCCTTGATCACCGTCAACCTGCCACTGTAGATGCAAAGATGTAGTTAAAATTCAAGAATTACATTGCAGTACAGGAGGTCATCTTATTACTCATTACTCACCCATCTTTGCTCAACTGGTGGCGGAAGAAATCATTAGCAGCTAGTTTGATAGCCTTCTCTGGAGTTACCAGGGTGAGATTTACTGCAGCACCTGCAATAACAAACATTGGCCGACTTAATTCTAATGAAACATTGAGAATACACCAAGATGTCCGTAAAAGAAATTAATTTCACATCACAGAAGTCAATCAGATAAAGCAGCAATAGTTTGACATAAAATGTTCATTACTTCAGTAAAGTCTGTTGTGGTTATATGGTCACTGTTTTACAATATGAACCACTGAGTCATCAATTTACATGCAATTTGATCCAAGCACAGACATGACACATGAAGGATGGAAAAATAAGAAAAACGTCCTTTGGGAGTCCGATTAAATTGGTAGGTTTGGTTTAGGCCAAAGTATATCACAGATCTCAAAAACGTTGACATGATATGCTTGATATTCTCTTCAAGGAGACTATTCAGGCACATCTTTAAAAAAAGTCAAGTATGGTATGGACAACGTGACTAGTCTTACCTCTGTACATGCCAAAGAAGCCTTCAGATTTAACCGTCTTTATAAGGCAATCCATCCTGAATGAGGAAGGGGAAAAAATAAATTAAAAAAAAACACAGAAATTGATTAGTTATGCAAACCATTAATAGGAAACACATAATGTGTATGCATAATATAATTAGGTGAGCATAATACAACATAATTAGGGCCTGGAAATGAAAATGTGTCATGGGAAGAGCCTTTATAAAAGTAGATGGTTGGCATACTGTATATGATGTTGATTATGAATGTATTCACAAAATGGGATTACTAAATAAATACTAAAGACTGAGAATCTGGTCAGTTTAGGGTTCATCAGCTTTTGCTGAGTTCAGTTTGTCAAGCTTAATGTGAAATCTACACAGAGCAACACCTTCCTCTAAAGGTATCACTGAAAGGTTATGAATAGACTGGCAAAAAAACAGGCATGGTAAAAAAGGGCTATTAATCTGCATGTGCAATACATTAAGTTTACAATTTCAAATCAAGAGAAAGGGCAGGGTTGTTTTTTTTGGTGGGTTTTACTCTTACATGTTCTTGTACAGTTGCTGCCCGCTGCGCTGGTTCTGCAAGCGGGTCTTGGCCAGGTCAATTGGGAACACACAGGTAACCCCAACCATGCCTGCAATCCCTCCATTGATCAGTTTGGCTGGGAGACTGTTGAAGACAAGATGAAAACAGACATGAGCATAACAATCATTCCCTTTCTCACTAAATTCCATAGAGTGAAGCAAAGGTGTGTCACTGTCAAGTAAGGTTGCATAATCCACTAAAACTGAATTTTAAGTGTGTGTATACTGTATGTGAGGCATTAGCATTGAAACAGAACTGGGTATAGAGTGACTGCCTCTGGGAATCTGCTCATCCAAAAATAACTTGTCGACAGAGTAAACCCATACACACATTACCCATCCTAATGTTACCATTATGGCAAACTAGAAGTGTTTACTATATTAAATTAATTTAAATAACCAAAACATGCTTTATTCCTATTTAGTTCTACATGCTGTATCATGTTGAGGGTTCCTGTATCCTGATTGGACAGAGCCGGTTCATACCTAATCTGCTGTTGCTGGGCCATGGTTCTTGGTTGTTCTGAGTGCAAAAGTTGGTCAGCACAAAAGGAGGCCTCAGCGTGAGAGCAGGCTGAGAGTCCCTGAGAGACACTGAACAAGGCAGGAGTAGAAAGAAGCTCAGGGTTATATTTATACAGAGATACACAAGTCCAGCCCTCCAGATGCAGGGATAAATTCAACATTACACTCCACCCACTGCACCGGCAGCCAAGAAATAGACCAGACTCAGTAGTCATCAAAGTCTTGCAAGTGTGAAATGTTTAACGGCTCTCCCTCACTATAATGAAAGTGGTTTGAGATTTCTATGTTGAACAGCAAAAAAAAGAAACGATTGAAATAGGTGGTGTTGCAATTTTAAGACGGTCCCTAATTAAGTCTATTGCGACCGGCGCTTTGGACAGACATTCAGTTCTTTGCACCCTTAACTGCATCGTTAATTTTGGGGATTATGAATTAAAAATAACTGTGAAACGTCTGTCTTAATTAGCGCTCCAACATATCCTGAAACTAGGGGGAAATCGGCAAGGAGCTATTGAAGGTAACTTTTTTTAAACAAACTACCTTCACCACCAGACCGAAAACAAATCCCCACCAGAGGCCAAGTAGCTTTTAAGGATACACCTGCCTAACGTGTGAGGGAATAAAGGCAGCCTTCTCACAGGGACTCTAATGGTCAATTAGCCTATGGTGAAAATCAAAAAGAATAGAAGACGTACGGTAGGCTATGACAATATATTGAGTGCCACAATCAATGTCGCATTCCAATTGAAAATTGGTGGACCTATAAAAAGACATGAGCATGCATACCCCACCTTAAAAAGGAAGCTTAGGAGCTGTTTTAGAAGTTATTCTGTATTCCACTCCGCACCGCTGCAGGGCTGACTGAATAAATGGAAAAAGCAAGGAGGCGCCGTGAAGCAGCCAGGGGCGTTTCATACCTGACGTCTTGGCCAATGAAAAGAGTGTAGTAGGCTTTTAGTAAAGTGGCCAACTCATCTCAGGAGTCTTCCACAATTGATGATGATGCAACTTTTGTTGAAGGTTTCTCACAGGGTTGGCAGATACAGGTGTAACTGATTAGGCCACGTGAATTAATGACCCCTGCAGGCACTCAACACAGTCACAATTAGTGTAAGGAGTTACACCAGTGGCTTTTTTTAATGAGACTGTGCATAATGCTAAGCTATAGGCAACTTTGTGCAAACAAGTACAAAAAGAATATTCCCAGTAGTGTGAAACCCTGGTAAATGAACGAGACCATTCTCCTCCCAAACTGAACATCATGTTAGACTTTCTTTAATGTGGAAATACACTTATTATGCACTCCTTTGTTGCATGTATATTCGTTGTCATTAATTACTTTCCACAATTTCCACAAAATTAAATACATGTTCAACATAGTGTTTTATAGCAATAGCCTACATTGCACAACAACTAGACAAAACAATACGAGGAGTTGAGATGCACAACACTGGCCTATGATCAACAAGCAGAAAGTTCATCCTCTGTTGCACTATGCATGTGCATTTGGGTAGCATATTGTTAGGTTCCCACAGAGAGCGGTGTCTGGCTGTTCACACAGGGTCGCGGTGCTTTTTTGCAGCTCAAGTCGGCGGCGGTGTGTACGTAGGCCTACAGTAAGGGTCGCGGTGCACCGGTCTTTAGGGATTCGGCTGTTGCGAACACAGTGATGTGTGCGCGTGTCGCAGCGCCTGCAGCTGCAACGGTTGGCCGCAGGGTAAAACAGCTGAGGGTTGACATCCTGAGGGCAGCTTGGCACATGGGCGGCTCGGTACACCAAGGACAGAGGCACACAGCTGCGCTGGATCAGGAAACTCCTCCCAAGGCGTCCCCTCAAATTGGTGTCCTAAGAAACGGGAAACAAGGACTGTTTACACGAGGGGTGTGTCAATAATTGTGTTACAATTAAGTATTATCACACTTTTACCTGTTACTTGCACACCGTATCTAGACTTTCTTTAACTGTCTATGATCTAGACTCAAAAAATCTGATTTTCATTTTGATCCACATATTGAATTACAACATGGCAAAATCAGGGATTTATAAGATTTAGGATGCTGACGCACGTTGCAGTGCATCAAATGTGTTTATCATGTGCATCACATCAACCTCACTATTTTGCATCTTAAACTAAATGTGCAGATGAAGAGTTACCACGAACAGTGTGAGAGTGTGTATTTACCTGTGTGTAACAGTAGCCGCTGCAGATGGTGGTGTTGATGGCCACACACTGGCCACCGTCGTGCCTCTCAAGCCATATGGTGTGATTCTTCAGCATACAGGCACACGTCACCGCTCCATTCATCAATGCACACAGCAACATGCATTTCAACACTAACGAACCCATGCTGAAAGTGTAGACAGTGAGTCAGAACATACTTGCAACAATACTATATTTATAAAGTTAATGCAAACCTAAATAGAAGAGAAAAAAACATACCTTGACATTATGTCATTCATGCAATTACAGAGATGCCCAATGACGACAATATGCATTTAAGTGTGTTTAAGGATTTCCAGATTAAAATGATTTCGGTTCCAATCCAATCTAATAATCCAATAAATCTCTTTTTTCAAATGAGATGATCTTTGTGTGTCTGGATTTGTCCTCTTGTTGTGTCCACTCAGTTCCCCAATTCTGCCTTGTTCCTTTCCTTTGTGAATATCTGAAAAGATCAAGGGTGTGCAGCCTCTTTTATGGAAACCCTCATCCACCCCGACTGCCCTAGTAGACTTGAGTCTACAACATCATTCCAGAAATCACATGTCATCTACAATGTTTAGATTTAAGAGTGGTCTCAAAACACAGGAGTAGAGAGAGTACGTGGGTCTGTTAGGTGTGTGTACATGAATGTACAGTGTTTATTTTCACAGGTCACAGGGGGTCACAGGGTGGGGGATGGGGGTTATGTTAATGTCAGGTTGAGGATGCTGCCAGACAATAGCTGTAAAAACAGCAACATGTTATACAACACCAGCCCCAGCCCTTAAACATGTGTGGCTGGTCAAACCTGATCCATGTGGTTGATTCCACATGATTTAGATCATGGGAAGTCTGCCTACTATACACGTGTTATACACAGTGAAAATAAAATAAAAAACACATACAGTACGTCTGTCAATGTCTACATAATAATAAGTTTTTTTGTTTTTTTAAGTTGTTAGCAAATCTAGAGACATTTTGAAAAAAAAATGAATGAAATTTATATTTGCATTTTCTGTTTTCCCTCTCCGCTTATGCTGGGTCAGCACTCACATGTTTCTTTCTCCTGAGTGAAAAGGTGATGCCCTCCTTTTTTAAAGCCATTAATGCTCCCATTATTTCTATCTGTTTCTAACGTGGGTGGCCATGTGCCCTCACATCTGTCCCTCCCAAAGCAGTCAATAAACATGTTTACAAAACACAATTGAGGATGAAAGGTCCATAATTCTTTAAAGAGCTCCTGGTGCAGTAGTAGTGCCAATTAGGGATATGTAACCCATAATCCTTAACAATGCTCCTTAATCTTAAGAGTTGTGTGTTTGATTCTGTTAGTAGTGGTAGTAGTAGTTCTACTAGTACTTAATGTATTTTACCTGCTGCAGCTGTGTCCTTGCGTTTAATCCTTGTCATCACTCAGTGAAAACTAAATTTATCTCTGCTGAATCTTGTTCTAACAATTTTATCCTCATTTGCCAACTACATGATCATCAACACAAAGGGTTACACCCACCATCACCAGCATTGAACCTACTACCATTTTATATACTGTGTGTGTGTGTGTGTGTGTATGTATATATATATATATATATATATATATATATATATATATATATATATATATATATATATATATATATATAATGTTTATTTTATGAGGTCATAAGGGGGACAAGATTCCAGACTGGAGAACCATAGGCAGGCTAGGGGAACTCACACACACACACACACACACACAATCTGATTAGTTTGAGGTTTTAATTCTGTGGCATTCTGTTTCAGATCATACTGTACAGGTAATTCTACACGCTCCAATGCGGCCCTGGAAGAATAAGGTCCTGAAACTGGGTCAGACCGAAACATGACCCATTTTTTTATAGGGGCCATGCCAAAAGGTCAACAGGTCACAAAATCAACAGGTTACTATATCAACAAGTCATGTTTCATACAGTTAATGAATCATTAACAGTTTTCTTTGATTTGGCTTATTACAACATCTAAGTGCACAGTTAAATTATATTATACTATATTGATCTCGGGACCATCCCAACTAAATTTAAAACCAATTATCAAAGACCATTTTAAGCAAGAAACTGATTCAAATTTTAAACAAGAAAATTTACCTGAATTACCCAGTCCAGTTGGTAAGAAGTGTTAGCTATTTAGATCAAAGTGCAAACGTAGGCTACAGCTAAACAAAACATGGTGGCACATAGTGGCTTTTGTGATTTGTAGTCAGCAGAGCAATCTTACCCTTTAACAAGGGTAAAAATAAGACAGTGGCTGTGTGGTTGTTAAGTATTTTATTGGTTGTCTTGTATTGTTTATAACATTCACTAATCAACTTTGTATATAGATTGGGTTAATCTGCTTGGGGAAGTATAGTGCCTGTAAATTACGGTGGCCAACACGGGCAAACGCCCTACAACTTCAGAAAAAACACATGCACATAAACAAAACACAAGCAAATTAAGAAAACAACTTCACTAATTTGGCAACACATGCGCAGCATTCAGCAAGCGCGCTGCATATACACACACAACACAACCAAATACATAAACGCTGTTTTCACACAAAACAAACAAATACATAAACGCGCTGCAAATAAAAAAGTGATGCAAAAAGAAAAGCACACAAACCACGAAAACAAATGCAAAAAAAAAACGCTGTATCAGATTCCACAACGGAAGTGCTCCAGGCGCTAAGTGGAACAGCTGGATCTCTGAACTTTTATAATCTACTATATATACACAATTTACATGGTCAGCAAAAATGCAGAGTAGGTAGAAAATGTGAATCTAAAATGAAATGTATTAAATACGGTCATAGTTTAATAATTATCCATGTACACAGTATATTTACACCATATAGATTAGATTGCGGTTTTGCCTCTATTTTCTGCTTTTGACCCCATGTTGTGCAGAGCAGCTGTGCAGGTTAGAGATCATAGTAAGATACTTAATGGGTCATACCTGGATTTAAAGAACATTTTGAAAAAGTATAGATTACAAGATGCTATCTGTGTCCCAGAAACTGCTCAGAAACAATAAACAATCACGTCATTTGTACCCAAAGGTCAACTGGTTGTGAAGCAGTAAAACAGAGACATAGGATATAAAAACAAAGTGAAAATGGATAAATAATAATCATGATAAGATAATGCTAAAGTAAGAAATCATCAAATATTTAACATTTAGATCCTGAATCAGTTTAGTTAAGAGATGACAGGGGGTATGAAATTTTTTTTTATTAGTTGGTTTAAATAGCCCACTCTAAACAAAAGGTCTGATGTTCTGCATGCAAGAGTGAATGTTGTCAGGCAGGTTAATTTTGTTGTGGTCAACTCCGATTGCCAACTACACAGATACTGTAGGCCGTCATGACATGCATATGTTGTTTAAGGGTTTTAGTCTGTGGCTTTCTGTTTCAGCTCATACTGTACGGGTAACTCTACATGTTCTGATAAGGACCTGGAAGTGGGTCAGACAGAAATATGAACCCCTTTGGTTTTATAGGGGCCATGCCCTGGCCATGACCCCGGGTCAATGGGTCAAACTATCACCAAGTCATATTTCAAACAATTAAGAAATAATTTATTATTTTATTTGGCTTAATTATTACAACATTTAACAGTGCACAATGAAATAAACATATATTTATCTTCGGGCCATCCAAACTAATTTTATTTTTTATTCTATTTTAAGGAAAAACACAAAAAAATTATATTGAATAACCATTTTCATGCAGGGTGGCAGTAGCTCAGTCGGGTTGGGAACCAGAGGGTCTCTGGTTCAAATCCCCGTTTGGACCAAAGTACGGAGTGTGGACTGGTAGCTGGAGAGATGCCAGTTCACCTCCTGGGCACTGCCAAGATGCTCTTGGCACTGGCACTGGCAGCCCCCACACACACACACTATGATATCTCTCCATTAGTGCAAATAGGACCTGAGCATGTGTGTGTATTTCAGGCCTGTGTGTAATGTGTAAAGTGTAATTTTCCCATAGGGGATCAATAAAGAGTATAAATTACTATTATAAAATAAATTGACCTGAATCACCCAGTCCAGCTGGTAAGGAATGTCAGCTATATGATATCGCAAATGTAGTCTACAGCTAAATATAAAAAAGTGGCACATATTGTTGGCTTCTGTTATTTTTGTTTGCCGAGCAGTCTCACCCTTAATAAGGGTATTTTATTTGTTGTTTTGTCTTGAATTGTTTGTTCACCTGTTGGCATTTGTAATGTCTCTGAGGAAATTTTATGTAGCTTTTATGGTGTCTTAATTATAACTTTTTCATTAATTTTTTAGTTTTATGGGTTGCCTGTGAAAAGCAAGAATAGCCTCATTAACATTGTAAAGATTCTCAGATAGTGAGTGTGGTTTTTCCACACAAAATCATATAGTTTTACACATTTGTTGATCTACATATAAAGACAGTGCAGCATATGGTAAACTTGATTTACCTTCAGCCTTTAAGAGTAGAACCCTGCCTTTTAATGATAAGTCACGTAAAAGCCAAAGATTGAATTTATTTTCTGTTTTTTCAACAATGGGAATAAAATTATTATTGCATCTTTGGAGTTAAATTTTTACAAATAACAAGCCCTAAGTAATTAATACAGTTTTTCACAGGAATATTAGCGATCAAATCAACATCACAATCTTTAAGTGCTAGTATTTCACATTTTTTAAGATTTAAGCGGAGACCAGAAGCTTTACTGAAGATTTCTATTATAGTAATTGCTAGAGGAACCTGGTAGCTGTCTTTTAAAAACAGTGTTGTGTCATCTGCCAGTTGACTTAAAATAATTGTCTTATCAGTGATGGAAATACCCTGCAATTGACTACATTTGTTGTGTTCACATAAAAGTTGGGCTGCAAGCAAAAAAAGTTAGGGCGTGATAGGGCATCCCTGCCTAATTCCACGTTTGAAAAATACAGCCAAGATTGCTAGAGTGCAGGAAAATGTGAAAGGAAATGGAAAGAAGCTTTGTCTTCTGAATCTTCTAGAAAGCAGCAACAAGGATGTGAGGAAGGAGGTGCTGGAGATGATTGCTGAAATCATGCCAGAGGAAAAGAGTAAGCTTGGATTCATGGTGGACACCGTGCACAGGGTCGGACGCCCGAGAGGATAAAAGCACACGTCCCATCATCATTCAGTTCACCATGTGCACCTTCAGATTTAAATTCTGCAGAGCTTCCCTCAATGTTGATGTCATGAAGAGAAAGAACCCAACAGGAGAGACTGTGCAGAAATAAACGGTGGCCTCTTGTGAAGCAAGCGCGCAATGACAGAAGAAAACTAAATGGCAGGGTCCTGCCGTCATCATTAACGGTGTTAAACTTTTCTTAATGTGTGGTAAAATGTTCACAGTGAAACGATCTTGTAACAAATCACTTGTGAAATAAAATGCCCTTTTGGATATGTATCTGTGTGTAGAATGTTACCAATATAACTTTGCTTCGTCGTTAAGACACCAGCTGACCTTTCTGAGCAGTGAAAAAACCATAACTCATTACCAAACTGAGTTCTCCATAAATTCACTTGAAGTTGAATGAGATTCCTGACAAAACAATAAATATGTAGGCTCGTTTGAGATGAACTGCGCCTTGCCTGTAATGTAGACAAGAGCAGGCAGCAGCAGCAGGTGGGGGGGGGGACAAAAAGCTGTGGTAGAGTCGGACAGTTTCCATCCGAATCCAGCAGCCTTCAGACTGAACAGGAAGTGACAAAAATACTGTGGTGCGATTCCGATTTAATAAAATATAATCAGACCCACAGATCAGCTGGTACACAGTCTCTAGTTGTTTTAATTATGATGGAGTAGCTCTCAGAATGCTCTACATGCGATCTGTTGCTGATTTAATGAACAACAGACTGTAGATGATCAGTGATCTGAACTGATTTAGTCTCTCTGACTTCTTAACATCACTATCAGCCACACAACGTGTGTTCTGTACAGAATAAGTCTTTAAATCAGACAAATAGCAATTAAAATCCCTCCGATTCAAAAACAATAAAAAGTTTATATAAAACGTCATCATGTTGTAAACCAATCAGGTGTTAAATCAGCTGAGAAGCCGGCGTTTCCCAGCACGTTTTTCTGGATTTTCTATTCATTGGTAGCTGACCAGATCAACAGCTTCACTCGCAAAGTGACGCATGCGCGACTCAAATCTGCACTCGATTTACGGGAGGGACAGCAACTGCAATGCCTGCGTCTCAAACCTGCGGCCACTGCTCTCGTGAGATTATCGTATGTCAGAGCAAATTGAGATTATATACAGTCTATGGTTGGGATCTAGTAGGACACAAATCTAACCGAACACCGCCATGGTCTTGTCTAAATGTTTGTTGAATTGTATGTGTCACAAAAAAATAAAGCTTGAAAAAGTGGGGGGAGAGTAGTCTGAATTGGGTTCTGGAGCTGTGCCCCACCTCATACATCGCACTCATTTGCCAGCCGCGAGCGATTCCAAGTCAGTGAGCGGCACATCCGTTGAGTGACGCTGAAAACCGCATCACTCAGCTTCTCCTGCTCACCGCTCACATTGACCCATGTTTGCTGTTCACTCGCTCACCCATATCAGGTGATACCCTGCAAGGGTAACTATTGGCTCTTGTCTCAGACCTTCCCCGAGGTGATTGGTGGAGTGACGAGCACTCAGCATGTGACCTCTACAATGAGCTTCCGCCCACGAAAGGAAAGAAGGCGGTCAGGATGAATTAATAGTGCCATATAGGTTAATGTATTCTTTGTTGTGGTGCAAATTTATAATACAATATATAAACTCGAATGTAGTGTTTTGACAACAACGTTGCCTACAATAGGAAAAGCTAAGAGAGAATGTCGTAAAATGCCTCGTTTTCACGCTCGTTGTATTGTAGGTATTACGAGGTGAACATAATCTCCCGTGGCATGCTGGGAAAAAGCCGTTTTCATTGGTTTATTTCTTTCATGTAAATCTGGTGTATTTCTGCTTGTTAAAACATTAAATACATCTTAAACGTTAACCACAAAGAAGATGGTTTATGTTATCTATGGTCAAACTTTCTTTCAATTTATTCAGATATAAATCTTCTATCTCTGGGTCCGCCTGGCTCTTGCAGTCGGTGAAAAGCAACTGCGCTGCCTGCGTCTCAGAACTGCGGCCGCCTTGCTCTCGTGAGATTTGCGTTGCCCACGTGTGCATGACGTCAGAGCAAGTCGGGATCAAGTCGGACACAAATCTAACCGGCATGCAACGGGCGCCGATCACCGGTGATCGATTCTGCACAGACCTCGCTCATCTCGAACGAGCTTATAGTGTTCAGCTGTTTAACAAACAAACAAAAAAAAATTCGGAACCCCCTGGCAAACTACGGACAATGAAATATTTACTACGAAACAAGTAACCTAATAATGTCATACCGAGCATCGATCTGCGCCTTAAAATAATGTGGAAAATCAAGTAGGCCAACATAGTGTTGACCAACATATTTAAAATAATAGTCTCTCAAAATGTTGGTTAGTAAGTATATTCTTTAAGCAATATATTATATCCAACAGAAACGTTTTCTGAACAAAACATATGCCCGGGATCAACTAGGAGCCTGGATACTCATTTTGGATGTGTGCCAAAATAAAAAAATAAAAATATATATTTTATCCAGACATTATCAAGAATATGTGGACATGGAGTTATGTATTGTGCTCATCATTCAGTATAGTCCAGTACTTCAGGTGATTGATAATGGCAAAGTAAGCAGGCTTTCCCTCACTGCGTGCCTCACTCACCAAAGGCCACATTTTCATCCTGGCCTCCTCCTCCTCCAGCTAGAGGGAGATCGATCAACAAAGCGGAGCTTGTTGTCACGCATGATGGGAGGATCTGATGATGATTGCTCTCGGCCGAGAGGCGGCAGTGTTGGTTTTACGGTGAACGACGTCGACCGCGGCTGGGAGCTTGTTATTTGCATCTGGGAGAATACTCCGACAAAGCTCTACAACTTTCCCCTTTACATTGTCTGCAGAGTTTTCAGCCACACCGTAGAGTTCCAGATTCCATCTTCTTGAGTAGATTTTCAGTTCACACACACGAGTTAGAAGTGCCAGTGCTTTTTTTTTCTTCCTCTTTAAGACGACCATCAACACTCTTTTACTTTCTGTTTCTTTTAGCTCACTACAAGCACAGTCTAGAGTTTTCTTCAGCGCGTTTCCATCAGTTTTCTTGGCGTTTTCACTCCGCAGCATTTTTATGGCGTCAGCCTGCTCCTTTATAAGCAGAGAGAGGGTAGAGAGGACGACGTTATGCTGGGGTGTTGAGTCGAGTTTAAGTACATAGAAAGCTTTGTTGTGCGACTCAAATCTGCACTCGACTTACATCGGGGAGGGACCGATGGTAAACAACCATAGACAGTTAAAGAAATGGACTGACCGATGAGACCAGTGAAGGAAAATAGAAGCACTTTTCCGGTGATGGCTAGGCGTTACTGCGCAGCCTCTCACGTAGATGTGACGCGGGCAACGTGTCTGAAAGTTGTAAGTCTTCTGGTAGCTGTGCCAAGAAAAATGTCACTCATTCCCAGTCAGCAGAGACGGAGAGCGTAGGTATATGTTAGGAGATAACATAGGCACAGGCTAATTACTGCTAACTAACATGCTAGTTAACGTTAGTAATTAAACCTAAACAGCTAATGTAAGTCGAAACTATGTGCGAGCTTCTCCTGGCAATACGGTGATTTGTTGACTATGCGACGGTAAGTCGTGTGGTTATAACGCAATCGTTAGCCTATTTTTACAAAAACGTCTTCTACAGAGCCATAACGTGAGGTAAAAGGTAACTGAGCCTTTTATACATCGTCGAGTTTCCTTAGAAATAAACAATACACAAATAGAGTATTGAAACGCTTCAGATGTAAGGTTATTCGCTGTCAAAGTGGCGCCAAAATGAATGGGAGTCAATGGGATGCTAATGCCAGGTGATGGCTTTGTAGCATTAAAATGGCACCATGAGAGCCACGTTTAGGCTTACCCCTTGTGAACAACATGCCTCCAAAGTCGACTTCTGATGAGTTTGGGAAGTGGCGTGGAATTATGGGAGTTGTAGTTTTTATTGTTAAACACCATTGCTGATTAGAATGCATCTGTTTACCCATTCAAGGTTATTC
The DNA here is from genome assembly GCA_013375575.1 of Percina caprodes. Classification (NCBI taxonomy): domain Eukaryota; kingdom Metazoa; phylum Chordata; class Actinopteri; order Perciformes; family Percidae; genus Percina; species Percina caprodes. The sequence continues at coordinate 1,726,883 of JABXJD010000087.1, forward strand.
ACGTTACAAAACGTAATGTTTATTCATGCCATTCTCATTCCCCCAACATAATTACGTTTTTCTTGATTTTCTATTCATTGGTAGCTGACCAGATCAACAGCTTCACTCGCAAAATGACGCATGCGCGACTCAAATCTGCACTCGATTTACGGGAGGGACAGCAACTGCAATGCCTGCGTCTCAAACCTGCGGCCACTGCTCTCGTGAGATTATCGTATGTCAAAGCAAGTTGGGATCATATACAGTCTATGGTTGGGATCTAGTAGGAAACAAATCTAACCGAACACCGCCGATTCTGCCATGGTCTTGTCTTCATGTTTGTTGAATTGTATGTGTCACAAAAAAATAAAGCTTGAAAAAGTGGGGGGAGAGTAGTCTGAATTGGGTTCTGGAGCTGTGCCCCACCTCATACATCGCACTCATTTGCCAGCCGCGAGCGATTCCAAGTCAGTGAGCGGCACATCCGTTGAGTGACGCTGAAACCGCATCACTCAGCTTCTCCTGCTCACCGCTCACATTGACCCATGTTTGCTGTTCACTCGCTCACCCATATCAGGTGATACCCTGCAAGGGTAACTATTGGCTCTTGTCTCAGACCTTCCCCGAGGTGATTGGTGGAGTGACGAGCACTCAGCATGTGACCTCTACAATGAGCTTCCGCCCACGAAAGGAAAGAAGGCGGTCAGGATGATTTAATAGTGCCATATAGGTTAATGTATTCTTTGTTGTGGTGCAAATTTATAATACAATAAATAAACTCGAATGTAATGTTTTGACAACAACGTTGCCTACAATAGGAAAAGCTAAGAGAGAATGTCGTAAAATGCCTCGTTTTCACGCTCGTTGTATTGTAGGTATTACGAGGTGAACATAATCTCCCGTGGCATGCTGGGAAAAAGCCGTTTTCATTGGTCTATTTCTTTCATGTAAATCTGGTGTATTTCTGCTTGTTAACACATTAAATACATCTTAAACGTTAACTACAAAGAAGATGGTTTATGTTATCTATGGTCAAACTTTCTTTCAATTTATTCAGATATAAATCTTCAATTGAAAACTACAGACCGAGTTTGTGGGATTTCCTTGTGGTAGGCCGATTTTGACGCCAAGTATGATATGAATATATGAAACCTCCGTAATATGTTTATAAAATGTCAGTTTCCTGGATAATCAGTAAATTAACGTTGTATGGTTGTATGAATCATAGAGTCATTCTCTCATGTGCTCCTTGCTGTGACTTTATTTGACCACTAGAAGGCAGACAAACACAATCTCACATTCAGTGCTCGATTAAGATTGGGAAACTGTGTAGATGCATCTTGATTTCATCAGAATATCTTTCCACAGGATAAACAGTGTTACTCACCTGAACAGAACTGTTTAATAACACTCCCTGACCCCAAGGAGATGTCATTAACTCAAAAACTAAAACCCAGTGGGACAGGTGTAAAATGAACATGGCAAAATGTCACAGCTGGCCTCAGCCCACAGGTAAGTAGTAGTTATTGTCCTTTTATATGAAGGAAATAAGGCTTAATCGCCATTAAACTGCACACCTTTGTGAACACATCAGACCTCCGTGGGCGGCAGTGAACATCCTGTTTCCTTGGTCATATAATAAGTAGCCACATAGAGCCATAACATCAAAGAAAGAGTGGATGTTCGATTAAGTGAACATCCAAAAATGAAATATTGTTTTGAAATGAACTAAATTAGAAAGCGAGGCATTTTCAAGGCCAGTAGATAGTTAGTTTTTCAGTCTATGTTTTAGTTTGTCTCATATAGGAGTCTTCTCACACCCATTGCAAAGACATTTGTTTTACCTGCTAACTAGCTGTCAAAGAAAGGTGACAGCTCTTTATAATGACTATACACCTGCCAGTGATTTTATGAGAATATCCAACACCACAGTCTGTCATCCAGGGTTATTGGCACCTAAAAACAAAGGCAGCCTATTTCAAGTTGAGAGAGAGAGAGAGAGAGCTTTCTGGGGCCATTTTTTTAGTGACCTTGATACACCTCAGGAGGAAGAGGAAATAGTTTGACCCAAATCATCAGTGGTGTCCTTGAAGACACACTCTTATTAATAACCTCAGGAATCTGGAGGCCACCACTACTCCTCCCCTTCCTCTCCATTGTGATCTTCCCTGTCCTAACTTTGAGTCCACTTCCTTTTTGTCTGTGTGTAGCCTACCTTCACTTTCACTCTCACAGACCCACAAGGTCCCCACAGGGCCTTAAAATCAATCTGACAAAGCTTAAAATATCAACCTAGTTGTGGAAGAGGGCTTACCAGTAACATGTACAGTCAGTAGCCTCTCTTTCACTTCTTCCCCGCCTTCCTCTGAGTGTGATGACTGCCAGCCATCTTTGGACTTTCATTTCAATGTTGTCCACAGTGGCATTTATTTCTTTCATACATACATTTTCCTTTATTTCTCTTTTCTGATTTTAGCATTTCCTTTCCTTTATTTCATTATATTTTTGTTTGTCAAGGGGTACATTTATGTTTTGGGGACCTAGCACTAAATCATAAGTATTTGTATTAATTACCCAGTACCTTCTGAATAATTTAATGGTACAAACTGGGTATCAGCAGACATGTGTTCTTTCACAATGGCATGAAAAGGAGTCAAACTATATGTGGCACTTAAACTTAAACAAATCCAAACTTTATGATACCCTGTACATTATTATTATAGTGAAAAGGGGTGAACAATGGAACACTTTTTAAAAACTCATAATTTTGAAAGCTTTAACACAATTTATAAAAACGTAAAGCTATTTTATAATCCTAGCTATAAAGTCACACCCTCCTTTCCAGACTACGCCTAATGTTTAATTTCAAAATCAACACTGTTACCCCATCATTCCTGCCTTGTTACCCACTAATACTACTATACCCTGTAATTATTAAATACTCAGTATTAAAATAAAAAATTAAAATTAAAAAAATAATACTTACAGGATAATTTCCCTTCTTAGCCCCTTATTCCCTAACATTTTCCTCCTTCCATTCCATTATTCACATATATGTAACCAATAATTGGGCCTATTTTATTGATACCCTGTATACACAAAACAAGTGTTATGTAGAGTATCATAAACTTGTATGTGTGCATGAAAAACTGCCTATTTTCTGAAAAAGGAAGGAATTAAAGGTCATTGGCACTGTGCAATTAGTAATCCCTGTCTCAGGAAGTGGTGACCTCCAGACAGCTGAAGAAATATCAATGTTCACCCAGGATAAGAATAGCATCTGGAAGCTGGCCTATGGCCAACACTGAAAACATCTCATTCTCACTAATTTGGGTAATTAACGACAGCGTTCACAGCGATGCATCCAGCGGAAACTTAAAACAATCTCTATCCTGTCTGTTACAACCTTTAACTAATGAGTTCTCCTGCCCGTTAAGCTGTTGCTATGAGAGAAAGATAGAGAAACTGTAAAAAACAATCCACAAATGTCATGGTTCTTTCCCCTGTTTTTTTATTCCTTTTAATGCTAATATCATTATGCATGGTGAAAGTTTTTTCAGACTGCTTTTGATTTTTTAAAGGCATGCAAATGTTTCCCAACCATTGCCGAAGTCAAGGAAACATTGCCCACCCTACATCACAGCTCAAATATAGCTGCACCAATTAAGGCCAACTCTACTATGCTACATTAAGCATGTGGTAGAAATAATTCTATATTCCTGTATTATTTACCTCTCAATGTTGATCGTGCAGACCTGCACCTTGTCACTGGAGGAAATCAGCTAGAACTTCAGTGACACACAGCATACTTAATTTTAGTGTGCATGAATGTGAACAAGATTGTGGAGATAACTGAAATGCATTTGATTTACATTCATTTTGTCCTTGTCCTTTGTAAAATATAAATAAATATATAAATGGATGTAGGGTTTAGTTTAGCCCTTAAAAATAAATAATCTGTCTGTTTTTCTTTATACTAGTTCTCTTTTTGTCTCTTGATTCACTCCCTTCCTTTCTTCACTAATAGCTGCCAGAGGAGGAGTGAAGTAATTACAACCTGTAACTGACCCACACTGGCATGCAGCCCAACGAGGAGGACCTGTGGACGGCCACAAAAAAAGAGAAGAAGAAACTGGAAAAATGTAATATGAGACAGACTGATTACAAAAATGGGAGAAAAAGAGGAAGAAGTGATAGCAGAGATGGGTAAAACAGAGATTAAGAGTAACTGAGTGAAGAATGCTGATGACGGAGGGAGGTAGAAGAGGGCAGGCGCAAAAAAAGGATAGGGGGCGAGCAGAATGGCAGAGGGAGAAAGGGAGGGTAAGCTTCCGACAAAAGGAAATGGGAGGCAATCCAGCAAAACAAATGGTGAGTAAGTGAATTTGTGTGTGTGTGTGTGTGTGTGTGTGTGTGTGTGTGTGTGTGTGTGTGTGTGTGTGTGTGTGTGTGTGTGTGTGTGCGCGCGCGTGCATGCATTCCCACACATGTTTGAGTAACAACGTGCAAAGGGAGTGCAAGCAGTCGATGATCACAGCCCTAATAGCATTATATTACTTGATGCCAAATTTGAAATATAGGCGAGAAGGCTAGATTGCAGGCTGTTCGGGATTTAATTCTAAATTAAGCCTCTAAGGACAAAATTTGCATGTAAATCCATGTACCAAATCATTACTGTATATTTGCACAATTCTAAGCATTTAAATCAGAGATTTAAGACAACTGAGTGGGTGCCACAATAGCTTAAGATGAGCACACATGCACACACATAGAAATGTGTGTTCGAGTCAGGGTGACAAATATTAAAATACATCAATTGATTTTAAAATCTTTTCATGTCTGTGAGAATTACAATAGCTGATATATTTCTCAACTTAGAAACGTGTATACACACACACAGGCACACACATAGTCATGGAGTTGAGGCCAAGTATGACAGAAATGGACAGCAGATAAAGTAAAGGAATGGAGATAAAACAGTATGAGTCGAGAGAGAAAGAGAAAAGGAAAGCAGAATGTGACAAAGTAAATGAAGGAGTGCCAGAGCTCTTAGCTCTCCTTCTGAATGGCTGCCGGCCTTGAAGCCTGCCGGCTCCAAATGGCACATTTGGCACAGGGACGTTTGCTCTGAGTCCTCAAAGCCACGATGCATTTTACTTTTATCCCAACAGCAGTGCTCTCTGCTTTGCTTAATAGCACAATTTAGTTGACCTCTTCTCTCTCTGTCTCGCTAGGAAAGCAGCAGTGGAGGGTCTTTAACAGCGAGTGTGTTTTTTGGCTTAGTTTTGATGCACTCATGGAGGTTAAGGTCAGTGTTTTTCATTACAAATACAGTGAATCATGATGGTGAGTCATAATGAAACATAATGGTCATCTGACACTTCTGTGTCTGCCAGTTAGGAATTCTGTGGTCTATATCCTTGTCGCAGGTAATTCCACCTGATGCATGTATGTCCGTTTCCTTCTGCTTTCTTTATGTTGGAATTTGAAACTCCGGAGGATTTTTGAGGACTATGGTTAAGACGTCCTTAAGACATTGAGGCAGCTAAATAGAAGATCTGTCCAGACTATTTCATAGTGGCTCCGTGTGGAGCTTAGTGTCGCCCATGACGATTGTGATTGGTTTAAAGAAATGCCATTAAACCAGAGCTTGTTTTCCTCCCTTCCTGGAATGCTGTGTGGAATAGCCTGACCCTCCTCTGCTCCGCAGCGTCTGAAGGTATGTCTGGCAAAGCCAGACTAGGAATTCTGCAGTGATGCTCTTTTGGCCATGTCAGATCTGACCAGGTGAAGGCTCACTATCATGAGCGTCATCAACAATGTCCATTGCTTAATGACCATGCATGTTATTTGATCATTCAAATAGTGTTTGAAAGTAACTAAGTACATTTACTCAAGTACTGTACTTAAGTGCAGTTTTGTGGTACTTAACTTGAGTATATTCCATGTTGTGCTACTTAATACTTATGGAATATTGTACTATCTACTCCACTACATTAATCTGACAGCTGTGGTTACTTCTTAGATTATTGTTCTACGTAAAAAGCATGCTAAGTTTTGTCCTGTGACCTCTTACAAAGAAAATGCTTAGTTGGGGCTCATTCCAATTACATAACTGTTTAAGGTCAACATATAAAATGTTTCAAAATTATATACAGTACAAATTTGTGTATAAATATTTTTTACTTACTCATACTTAAGTAAAATATGTGAATACTCTTTCAAGCACTGGCAAATATACAGCAGGCGGAGACAAGAAAAGGAACCTGACAATATAATGCAACCCAGTACAACAGCCCTGGCCCTGCATATACTTGTAAAGCTTACATATAGTGTATATTTGGAGACTATATTTGTCCTTGTTAATCCAACTGCTTGGCAAATTTGGCCCCCATCCCACCACGTGTGATTAAAATTTCCTAAACATAATGGTGGGTGTCGCCAGTGCAGAATCACTAGACACCATCACAGATGAGACTTTATGCTGATATTTTTTATTATTCCTAGTTTCCTAGTGTCTCACACACACACACACACACACACACACACACACACACACACACACACACACACACACACACACACACACAGACACACCTTTGTACTGTAATTTACAGCAAATTTAAAACTGCAGCAGACTCAAGGTCTCTAATGAATGTCGGTGGAAAAGACTGTAAGCAGCACCTGGACAAAAAGGCATCTCTCTTTTTCTCTCCCCCTCACACATGCTCTCTCTCTCTCTCTCTCTCTCTCTCTCACACACACACACACACACACACACACACCACGAGCAAGCATGTGCATAGGCAACCTCACAGACACATAGAAACCCAGTAGTTAGTTCCTGCGTCATTACAGCAGCCATCTGTCAGTATACAGGCACACATACACTGACTTTGCTGTGTGTAGCTTCTACACAAATACACACACAAATACACACACACACACACACACACACACACACACACACGTACACACACAGAGGACTGCATGCAGACACATTGCATATCCATAAGCACACACATTTTCCCAGAAAATATCTCATCCTAGTGACCCATTCTGCCCCACAAGCTAATCTGATTGATTTTATATGAAGCATTAGATTCACGTGCATCAGTCCAAGAGGTGAAAGGTTTCCTCTCCCTAGTTCTCTGATTTCTCTTCTATTTCTATCCATTCATACCCACGTGAATCTGTCTGTTTGTCTGCCCTGGCAAATACTGATGTCATTGTCCACTAGTGTGCTTCCAGTATGTAAAATGAAATGATGAATGTTGAGGTATAATCCCACGGTTTAATCCAGACCACTCCCAATCTGCATGCCTGCACAGCCAGAAGAACTCCTCTGACAGTCACACAGACATACAGTTTTGTCTAAACATAAAAAGCATACAGGGTTTGATAGAGAGAGTGGACGACACACATTTGGGCCTCCAGCAGCCTTATAATAATGATCTCACATTATTCAAATATGCCCACCTGCTAGATAGAGAGAGAGAGAGAGAGAGAGAGAGAGAGAGAGAGAGACAGAGAAAGAAAGAAAGAAAGAAAGAAAGAGAGAGAGAGAGAGATTATTTATTTCTCATGGGTGGGAGACAATGAGTGAGAGTGAGAGTGAGTGAGAGTGGGAGGGAGGGAGGGCGGCAGGCAGAAGCAAGCAAACTAATTCTCACCCAAGAACAGACAGTCGTGCCAGAGCAGGAGCTGCTGTTAGTTCACCTCTCTGGCGCTCTTTGCACATCAACAAAGACACGTTATTTTTGTTTGTTCTTCTTCTTCCTCGAGTCTACCAAGTAGGATCAGAGTTTCCATTTTGGATAGGGGGCTGCAAACACTCGCACCCACACTTTCTTCAAGCCTCGAGAACTTAAGGTAAGGCACACTGTATAAACAATCATCAAAGCATAGCAGAATGTCGCATTTACAACTCAATTTAATTTCCGCTGGCGGTAGAAAGCAGTCAGAGTATCTCAATAAAGAGATAAAAGAGATGTTTACTGCCGTGCTGCTACTGCTTCTAATGATGATGATGCGCGCTCTGCGGCCAACGCGCGTTAAACAGCTGCAGTGAAAATCTCCAAACTGAAAAGTGTCCGTCTGCTCATCGTGCCACCATAAAGTTAAGCGAGATACAGTCTGTAATACGTAGGAACATTGACCTGTTGAAACTGGTAGTGTTATACAAATCTCTGTATGTCTGCACCTAATGAAAACGTGATTGTAACGAACTTGTTTTTTTTATTTTTATTTTTTTATATTTCTATAATCTTCAGGCTTTTGTGTTTCATTATGCTGAATGAGCACAGTAATTCACTCTTAAGTGACCTGGATATGTAAAACCTCACATGTATGCTTCATCAAAGTGAGTAATTCTATAATTAGGCTACAACATGATCCACTTAGTGTAGCCTAGTGATTTTTGTCCCATTAAGAAGTTCTCCAGACAGTGATGTTGACAACGTCAGTAATGAGTCCTCTCTGAAGTAAAAGCAAAGCAAGGCGTTCAAATGTTCCTCCCCTTCACTGCCTGATTCCGTGAAGCTGCATCCAGCTTGAGCTTTTCCAGTTATTCACTTGTTAATTATGCATTAAACAGTCCAGAAGTATCAACATTTGTACCTTCTCCATTCTTTGCCAGAATTTTGACTGCAGGCCTATGTTGAATCAAGGCTTATGCTTTTATAATAATATAAGTGTGCCTTTGAAATAACTGATAGCACAGTGAGCTCAAATATTGAAAGATGCTGCTGTTATTGTATGGGAGGTAGAATATTGCTTTGGTGGTAGACCAGTAGAAAAGTGGGAGCAGAGGATTTAAATATACAATTTGTATATTATAAACATATTAAAAGTGATGAAGTGCTTATCAAAGCCACAACAGAGAGTATATCATAGTTCACCCCCCTACTGGCCTCATTAACTTGCTTTATATGAGCTTGTGTAATTTGATAAAGGAGGAGAGCAGCAGAAAGAAAAGAAAATATCACAGAAAATCTAGTGTAGGCTACACTACTGCACCCCAGAGAGAAACTAAAGGCGGTTGCTGAACTAAGAAAGGGAACAAAGTGGCCAAAGAAAAGTGGCTGGGGATGACAAAGGGGGGCAGGGGAGAAAATAAAAAGTGGTCCACACGTATTCCTCATTTGACTTGTGAGGGTTGTGTTCTGTATTTCCCACCACATTCACTTTTAGATGGGGAAGAAAAGCTCGCTCTGATTTTATCGTAGCAGACAACAGGGTGTGTAGAACGTTCTATCAAACGACATTTCTCTCACAGTTCACACCTGTCTACCGAGCTATCAGCCTCACAATATGTAATATGTCACGTGATGATTTCAACCGGATCAGTCCATCTGTGAGTTACCTGTACAGTTGTCTGCCTCTAGCTCCTCTATCCACTTATTAACCTCCATATCTATCTATCTATCTATCTATCTATCTATCTATCTATCTATCTATCTATCTATCTATCTATCTATCTATCTATCTATCTATCTATCTATCTATCTATCTATCTATCTATCTATCTATCTATCTATCTATCTATCTATCCTCCAATCTTTCTCCCATCCTTCGTAGCCCCGCTGTCCTTTAAGCCAACCTGTAAGCTGCAGTATTTTATGTTTGAAGTCATCTCTCGAGACCTCATTTAGAGTTTGTGGAAAGGCTGCAGCCTAAAGGACAAAAGGCTTTCAAATCATTAGTGTGCTTTTTTATTGTGTAGGCTACTGTATGGTTCATGTCAACAACAACAAAAATCTGCTGTCCTTGGATTTTTGTTTTGTTTCTGACAACCTGATAACCGAGGAGTCAACACACCACGCACATGATCACACAAATATGGTATTAGTGATACACTGCATGTGTGCGTTCAGGTGTGTGTATGATTTGTAGTCCCCAACTTGCTTTATTGTAGGAAAATGCGGCTCAGGTTTTATAGCAACCATCTGCACAGTTGCTGCCTTTTCATAGTCATTTTTGGAGACTTTCAGCTGACTGACCTATGATTATGCACTCAGTCAGAAACATTTGGATGATGAAGTACATCACTAGGATATTAAAGAACGGAGGGATGGATTTGTTAGTCAACAGTAAAATAATAACAATTTGTAAGATAGTTTTATGTAACATATTGACTGTTGTTGAGCAAACATTTGAGTCACAATGGAAATCTGCTTGCTTTAAACCTGCTTTTATGATTTGGTCAGGTTTCTTTGTTTGTTTTCTTTTCTGATTTCTAGCAGGATATCTGAAAAAAAAAAAAAAACTGATTTTAATTAAATTTGGAGGAAAGTCATATTAGTAATAGACACCAGACTTTTTTGTGTGTTCCAGGTGTGGTACAACACATTATTTTCAATTTTAGGAAATGTTTAGTATTTTCAATTACTGTACATTATTGAATGAGAAAAATCTTGAACATGTATCACAATGGGTTATAACTATGTGTATTTTCAGCAGATTTAAATGCAGATAAAAAGCCAATTTTCCAACATTTTCTGCTGTTAGAATAACACATTTCAAGAAGATTAATCTTTGGTGAAGCAGAAGGTAATCCGATTGGTTATGCTGGACAACAAGGTATCCGCTGACTTGCATCTCAGTTTTACTTAGTTTTAATTTACCAGTAGGATGGATTTATTCATCATAATTAGAAAATGCTGACATGGTATTGATTACCAAACAGATCATCGAGGGTGAAGAATGGAATTATTGCAACACTGTTCCAATACAAGTAGCATTCAAGTTATGCCTTTATGATGGAAAAGTAGAAGAGAGGATGAGGATGAATGGACGAGCGCTGCTCATGTTCACAGTACCATTGGTGGTATCAATCAGCCCACATATTACTCGGAGTTGACTCACTGCAGTCTGAACAGAGAGGTTGAAGGAAATATACTATTTAAGATAGAAAAACGTGAAACATAAAAAAACTTGAATATTACTCATGATAATATTGGTCAATGCAGGAGAGAAAGAGGACAACAGATCCGGTTCCAGCCCAGAAGATAAAAGCCATTTTTTCAGATTTATGATTTCATCAGTAGGAAATCTAAAACCAGGCTTTGTAAGTAAATGCTGGTGCGATGCATTCATCAAAAAAACATTATAATGTAATGGCATGCCATAATAGCTGATAACAGTGGATGTAGTGAACACCCTCTGATTATTTTATGGTTGAATGTGAATGTTTCCCACTGAGATTCTGCTTCTGAGGCACAGGGAATACAGTCCCAGGCTTTTCTTAAATCTGCTTCCCACCATGTCCACAACCACAGAGATTTTCCATCAGAGCGGCCAGGATAGGTTTCAGATGGTGGTTGCAGGAGATTAAGAGGTGTATCGATCCATCAACATGACTTTTTGAACCCTCCGTGTAATTTGACACAGTGTTCGCTCCTTGCCACATTATTTGGTGGGAAGTAATGATCCTTATGTGCCCCAGGCGCTCAGGTATAACATTGTTTCTTTTGACAAGGACTTGACAACCATTGGCCAAGCTGAAATAATTAAGTTGGAGAGGATGAACAGGCACTCAGAAAGTAGTGGTGAGACAGTGGAAGCATCAATGCCAAAAGTAAAAAAATATCCTATCAAAACCACTCCATGCTTGTTTGCACACAAATCACCGCCTATGTTACATAAAGATGAGCTTCAGGATAAACTGCACACACAGCATATGCTTGTTTTTGCTCTTAACTGAGTTTGGTGCCAGAGGTTTCTCCTGTCCTGCCCTCCTTGCTCATCTTCTGCCTTCCTGCTCCATCTGCTCCAGCTGAGCCCTCTGTCCCCTGGTGTATCCCCAACATGCTCTTTCTTTCTTTCTTTCTTTCTTTCTTTCTTTCTTTCTTTCTTTCTTTCTTTCTTTCTTTCTATCTATCTATCTATCTATCTATCTATCTATCTATCTATCTATCTATCTATCTATCTATCTATCTATCTATCTATCTATCTATCTATCTATCTATCTATCTATAACATTTTAGGCCCTACAACTGAATCAGCCGAGGTAGTGCCACACCACTCGAGGTATATGTAAAAGCTAAAGTTAGCATGCAATGTATTTTATTATTGTAGTGCAATATGCAAAATACCAAAAAAAACAAATTTTCAAGTCATGTTCAGGACATTATTTACCAGATGATTATTATTTCACAATGATGTGGTGAATGACTTGAATAAATTTAATAAATGCAAGCGGTTTGGAAATCAGCATCTGTGTAGTTAGAATGTAAATTGGCAGTGTATATATATGTTCCCATGGTCCTGTGTTCCGCAACTTAATATCCTCTTAATGTCATCCTTAACATTTGCAAAACAGTAAGTGCATTTCTCAAAACAATTTGTACAAATAGCAAAACATCTGGCTCAAAATCCTAAATTCATCTCTCAAAAGTAAAGTGTCAATGAACATGTCAGTGCCATCAGAATGACAAGTCCTTGTGTCATTGTGTACGGATAAGACAGTCAAATTGCTTAGTCATGTTATCAATATAACAGTGTACTCTGGAGGGATGTTTTGATGTAAACTATGGCTAAAGTTTTGATGACATTTATTGTAGATTGTAGGTTACACCTTAGTGTATGTGGGAGTTTGACTGCAAAAGATTCACATTTACAATTTTCCTGTTTGTAATGTAATTTGTTGACAGACCATGTCATTGTGATACAGAAAGGAAAGGACAGCACTGCATAGAATAGAATAAAAAAAAAAAACACAAGTAGAAATGTGAACATGGGACAATCTGCTTAGGGAAAACTGTACATGCAGTGCTGAAGGAATTACAGTGCAGTCTTCCTACACCTCCTGATGTGGATGTTTTGAAAGATGTTTTCCTCTATACTTTTCCCTTAGTCTTATGGCATTGTTTTGTACAACCATGATGCAAATAGCCTCCTCCTGTATAGGTGTAAAAACGGGCCCTCTGCCACTACTGTGAAGTTGTTTTGTAGTCCTATGTGGAAAAATATAGTAACGCAAAACACAAAATTGAGTAAGATGTTAAAATATTACTGTTTACTCTAAAGTATACTTACTGTATATTGTAAAATGCAAGTGGAATACTGTAATATTGTATGAAGAATTACAGAAATTACACAGTATTACAGTACAGTGCCTATTGTTAGATTATAAACCTGTTCTGTCAATGAAAAGTCTGAATGATTGAGGACACAATTGTTCTGCCAACATTTGGCTGCACCCTTCGACCAGCCTCGGTTATTGTAAGTCCATGATTGGGAAAGTGATCTACAAGTGTGGCGCTTAGCTCATTAGGAACGCACATTTGACCTCAGCCATGTCAAGATTCACCTGGGAGCACTTTACCAATTCATGACAGATTTAGAATAAAGTCTAATGGAAATGTATAGAAATATGCTTGATATATCATGACAACTTGTGCAACCATTTTGCATGTAAAGACATATGCTATGAACTAATGCCTAAATATTGTGGGGGAGAGAATATTCAACAGAGACCCATCATAATACATTTAACAATTGATAATGTAGGAAACAGCAGAGAATTGTACATAATCATTTGTATGGATGTACCAAAGCATTTGCAAGTTGTTTAAAGAAATGAGAAACTGAGGTAGTTTTGAGAATTTCAATTCTGATCTGAGAAAGGTACCAACGCAACTGAGAAAAACTGTAACAAGACCTTTCCAAGGTTTTGTAAGTTTCTTTAGGTCAAATGTATTGTACAAATCTCCAACCTACAGCTTTTAGGCTACTAATGTTACTCTTTGAAACCTATATGCCCTCAAATTTGCAGGCAAGATAGTTTTCTTTCACAGTGGCTGAACAGATTTGTATCCTTTCAGTCTCCTTTCATTCATTTGCACATTTGAACTGTGAGATAGCTTTTACCATTCTTTTTACAATGTAAGTTTATATGAAGAACATAGGATCCTGGGAACATAACACCCTGCAACATAGGGATGACCCCCAATAATTCACCATGTAAGAATAGAAATTCCACTACAGTTGTGTTAATGTGTAATTTATAAAAATGTTATCTACGTTGCATAAAGAAATTTTTACCATATATCATCTCAGAGACTGAAGTCATTATCCAGGACACACAATTGGAAGCACCAGTTAGCGGTAGCTGAACTATAGGATACTGCACAGATACCGGGGCAGTAACAGCAATACTTGCTATCATTGTTAGGAAGACTCACTCCTCTGTTTATCTTTGAAGCAGCACCACCGCTAGTCTGACCTCATGCAAACCAACACCACTAGAAATTAGATGTTATTGAGTTTTATGGATTGTGAACTAAAAGAAACAATCAACTGGTTAAGTGTTGCAATTGTCACACTTTAAAAAAAAAATCTAACAGTAATTAATTGTAGGACTAAGTGGCAAGCTGTTAACCTGCTAATGGTAGGTAATTAGCAGAATTACCACATTAGTTTATAGGTTTAGCTTGACCTTCCCCAACTGCACAAAAGAGCAGCCATTGTACAGCTTGTAATTTGAAAAATACAAAATGTTATTTGCAAGCCAAAGGCTTTCTGGTTGTTGCTCTTTCACAGTATTATATAAAACAATGTGAGAGTTAAAGCTCCAAAACATTTACATTGGCAGGAATCCCAGATTGCGGTCACCGCCAAAATATTATGAACTGATCTTTGGGCCAAGGATCTGTTTACCTTATTTCAGCCAAATTAATTTGTAACTTTTTGAAATATTCTGGAGACAGAGAGACAAAGATGGGAGAACACATGCATCAACCAACTTCACTGGCAGAGGTAATGAAAGAATTTCAGCATGTGTTACTACACTACACACAGAGATATCAGCAGCTGTCTTTCACACAAACACACTGTAATTGTGTTTTTTTTTTTTAACTTGTACTGTGGTGGGACAGTAAATACCAGAGCCAAACTGTAGACAAACCGCAAAAACTCTGATTAAAGCAATGAAACAAATTATATTGATGAGCCTAATACCTACAAGTAACATGTACCGTACCAACCAAACACATTGTGGGAGGAAATAAACGCATGGAATCTTAATTATCGCAGCTCAGGCCAGGACGGTTCTTCACAAAGCACTGCACATGCATGGGTATGCGCTCACATAAATGCAACCACAATTTACTGTAATGCAAAGTGAGTTGTGTTATGGTAGAGACTCACAGCTCTGTGCTTTAAAAAAAAAACAACCTTTCCAATCTTTTTTATGCAAATGTTTTGTTTAAAAGAGGGAGAACAGAGAGAGCAAATATCAACGAAATCCAATCCAAAACAATATTGCTTTCTTTCCACTTGAAAGGTTGTAGCACATGAAATAAATGACACATTGCAAATACTTTTTTCTCTTTTTCTTTTGGTTCTGTGTTCAGACTTATGTAGCTTCATTTTACATTCATGGAATCTATTGATTGCTGACCTTTGCTTAATGGTGTCTGACTTCTGCTCTAAAACCTACCAAGTAGAAGAGTACTAAAGACAGGTGAGACATTCTTTTGCAGTTGGGAATTTGGAGGCTGCATAATGTCACAGATAAGGGATGTGCTTTTTTCCTGCACGTTGTTGTAGGATACTGAATTAACCAGTATTCAATGCCTTTTAAGATACATTCATATGTGGGGAGAAACAAAACATGAATAATTAGTTATTCTTTCCCCATGGCTCTTTATGTGTTAGAGGAGAGAAAGAGAGAGAGAGAGAGAGAGAGAGAGAGAGAGAGAGAGAGAGAGATAGTGGAAGTGACAGAGAAACAGGGAGGGGATAGAAAGAAAAGATAGATTAGAGGGAAAAAGAGCAAAGAAGATTGAGAGACAGAAAGAGTACTTCATTAAAGTGGCATTCATTACCAAAGCCTGTCAGTCCTCTCTGTCTCTATGTCGTCTTCATCTGTCATTTATCCGTCTCTTATCCCTTTTCCCCTTAATGCTTAATTTCTTAGCCTCTCTTTCTCTCTGTCACCTTTTGCTTTCTCTCTGGCCATCCCTCACTTCCCTGTGCTTCTGTCCTGTTATCCACCTGTCTCCACCTCCCCTTATTTATCTCTCCCATTAGATTGTTGTGTAAAAGGCTGCAGTGGCCTTTGGTATGAGAGGAATTAGGAACAGAGAGAGGACACAGCGAAACCATCCTGGCATAGTGTTCCTTCCTCCAAATAGCCCTCTAGGGTTAGGTTAGGCAGTGTATCTAACATACTCCACCTGGCCCAATTTCACGTTATCTGAGTCCACTCACCTATTAATTGGGGTTTTTCCTCATGCTCGTCCAGACTGAACAGAGCTAAATGTGGAGCTCTTGGCTTTGAGTTCAGCAAAAAGTGTGGGCTAGAATCTGGGCCAGCAAACAGTAGCTATAGGATACAGATCAGACAACGTAACATAAAAGGTACAAATGAAATGCATAAAATACTGTACACATACTTAAGTGTAATCCTGCTTAGATTTATAAAAAAATAAAGAACAGAAGTAGTTATAACTTCAGCATCAATGCTATCATTATGAGTAGTAGCTACTCATGGCTTGCTTGTTTTATTCGTCATTGGGATTTATCATTTTTTCTTCCTCCACCAGCCCCGGCTATCAACCCTTACGTAACACCCCAAGCTGTTGTAAAGATGGATCCAACAAGCCACTGCTTTATCAGGCCTTCAACTGTGGCTCCCCACCGCATCATAACAATTTCTGCCAAAACCACTACCCCTCATCTTCTGGTAGCCGTTCCCCTGAACAGTAATAACTAACTAAGGCAAGCTAAGGACAGCTGTGGCACAGTACTTTTTAATTGAAAACAATTATGGAAGGAACTTTGCATCAGAGGGAATGGTTAGTGTTGAAGGTGACAGGTACAGGCAATTAAAAATACTGGGAAAATAAGGTGGATTTCATTTAACTGGCAGGGAAGCGTGAAGTGTCAAGTGTCTCCACTTTCTCCACCTTGTTTAAATGAATAGATGGATTCGAGAGATGAATATGGTCTTTACTTTTGCGATGCTGCATCAAGAAAAAAGAATATACAGAAAATGTTTCTGTTTAGCAGCTGCGGCGTGTGCGCGCGGGGTCAGAACTGATGCGGATTTATTGGCTCAGCTGGTCATAAAGGAGACTTTATCCTCACATTGCATTATGCAAGCCAAGATCTCTGCAAGCTACAGGTGAAGGATGACTGCTCTGCAGACACCGATTCTCTCAGTCTCTCTGTCGCTCTCTCTCATCCTTCTCCTCTGTATAGTTATCTCTCTCAGGATGGATGAGTTTAATACTGAGGCAGATGCAAAGGCAGATTTCCTTACTGAAGGGCATTGTTTACCCTGTCTGACTCGTAAAAATAAAAACCAAACCTCTTCGTCCTCCTCTGATCCTGCCACATCTCATCCATTTCCTTACCATCTGGCCTTTGCCTTTTCTTTACTTACCCTCGCTCTCTTCTGCTCTCGCTTTCTCACTCTGTACCATTACGGAGGGATCACATTGATTGCTTAAATGCATCTAGCCATCTATAGGAGATACCTTTTGAAAGGTATTGACGCTAATAAATATGCTCAGTTTCAATGTCTTGCACTTATTTTTCGCATATTTGTTAATGGCAAAATATGTGTCAAACCATTCTGAATGAAGTATTGCATTGCTGCAGAGATGTCCTGGCCTACAAATCGTATCCTACAGAAAAGAAAGAAATTTGGGACAGAGCCTCGCAAAAAAATCACACTATAATCATTTTAATTTCTTTCAGTGTTAATAATTTTCAATGAAAATGAGACTATTGATACAAAAACGATCATTCCCTCCAATATCATGAATCATATTGCAATTGCAATATCAGTCAAAATAATCTCAATTAGATATTTTCCTCATATTGTGGAGCCCTTCCACACTATGCACTATAGTTGAGTAATTGAATATATCATAATAATAAACCCTCAGAAATTGTGAGATGTGGCCTCTATGCTTGCCTTTGTAGAGACACAGCACTGAGAAGTTGAGAATCTGTGGGGGAGCGGGAAAGTGTGGGGTTGGAGGAGACACCATTCCAGTCTACCTCATCAGAAAAAAAGCTAGAAAAGCAATAGCAAGAAAAGAAAATGGTGAGAAAAAGCAGCTAAATAGGAGAAAAGCTAGAGCGTGCTCTGCCTTTGCTCTGACCTGGTTCCAGTTAATCCGCCTACTTTACACGATGAACATTACCTCCACACTGTATTTATAGAGCCTTTTGCTGTGTGTTTTTTGTGTGTAAGCCAATGTGTATATGAATTAGATTTTTTGTGTGGCCACGATTGTAGAGTAAATGCATTAGTCCATGTCATATAGGGGCAGGGGGGTCTGAAGTATGAAGTATGAAGAGAAAAAAATCATGTTCAAACCCCTGTTTACGGCAATCAAGGGTTAGCAATCCTTAAGCCTGAATGTTGGAGCCATTTTGGAAGCACCATATAATACAGTTCCTGTGGCCACAAACTCTTAATTGAAATGACTTCCCAACTTACCTCTCTCTCTATCCCTATATTGTCAGTGATTTACTGAACAATATGTCATTATTACTAGCAAAACATTTTGAACTTTAAAGAGATGGAATGCTTTGAGACATACTGGTTTGATTGGCCAACTTTGGCTCTGCGCGGAAGAACGCAGCCCTCTCCATCCTGTTTAACCCAGTCTTTAAAAAGATCTGTTCACAGACAAACAAGTTGCAATACATTATGCAGGAAACATACTGTGACGTGGATTAAAATATTTATGAAACTAAGGAAACTTTTACATGTAACAAATCTTCAAAATGTCAATATATTTATTTAATTTGTTTTCTCCACTCTAATGTCCACTCCTTGATTGATGTTTCAAAGCTGCACATATGCTTTGACCTAAATGCTAACATCAGCATACTACCATTTTCTAATATTTGCTAATATTAGCTGGTTTGCTCCACACACAAATTACAGCTGATGCTGATAAAATGAATTAGAAAGAATATGTTGTACATGTATTTGGTCACAAACCAAAGTATTTGAGACATTAAAGGGATCAAGAGAGTTGTCACAATTTTTTGCGAGGCTGACATGAATGTGTGCACCAAATTTAATGGTAATCCATCCAATATTTGTTGAGGCATTTCATTCAAAACTGCAAAAATGTCAACCTCATGGTTATGCCAGAGAAAATTCAGGAGATCATAAAAGTCAGTAGGATAGGATGTTTGTTTGGACAAAATGTTGTGCCAATCCAATTCAACAGTTGCTGAGATCTTTCTTGAATCTTGTTCTCCTCAGCCACCTCCCTGCGACTTCTGTGCAGTATAAAGATTGATATAAAGATATTGCCAATAAAGTTCATCCAGACAGCAATTCCATGTATTTAGCAAGTGAGTTGTGTATATCTCAAATAGATAACCAGAGACTGCTGCTCTTCTACTAAAATGGCAACTCAGAAGAAGATTCTACATAAGCTCACCTCCAACAAGCTCCACAGGTATACTGTATGCAATAAGGTGTGAGCCGTATACCCACACACCGTTTAAAAATAGAGAGGCCCCTGACAGTCCTACACAACGCTTCACAGCAGAGACCTCTCTGTTGAAATGGTCTCCAGTCTTATGACTCTTATCCAAAACTTCAATCACTGCTCCTTTCTCCTCCTCTTCTCTGCTCCTTCTTCTCTCTCTTCTCTCTCTCCAGGGAGGGGATTTTGCTTCTATAAGTCTACCATCACACACATTTCACAAAGCACTTTTTACACACACACACACACACTGCTGACTTTCTCACGGAAATGTTCTCACTTTCACTCCCTCACGCTCTTCACATCTGTCGTCTCCGTCTTTCATTCTTCCGTTTTTCTTGTCTTCTTCATCTTTATCTCATTTTCTCCTCTGAACACTGCCAGACAAAGAGCACTATGTCCAGCAGTGCTCACTATTCATTCCTCTCCACTTTGCTCTCTCCTTCTCACTTGCTTTCACTCTCATCAAGTTACTTTCTTATCCACCTTTTAAAACTGTCCAGGAAATGTATTTGAAAAATGTAGAGTCTTAAAAGCATTGCTCACTTTGTAATCAATACACTTCCTGTGTTGTTTGTCTATAATGCAGCCTGTACTGACAAAACCAATTTTTAACTGATGACTAATTGGTTCTCGGGTCAGTTCAGCTTAACTGACATGCCAGATGATTTATAACATAGAACCATCTGAGAAGTCGTCATTGGTGATTGGATGATTCACGCCTTCAAAAACACCTAAACTAGCAGTAGCTCCTCAGTGGTTGAGTCTGCCACTGTTCGGACACAAATTATCTGGACATGGTTAATTTTTTACATGATATGTGATCCCGCAATTCTGTTAGGGTCTTCTGCGGGTGATGGCGCCGTGGATATGACACATGCCTTTGGTGTGGGAGACCCAGTTTCGAATCCCACTGTGATACATCAACCTATGTGTCCCTGTGCAAGACACTTAACCGCTAGGTGCTCCAAAGGCATGCAACCTCTGATATATAGTCGCTTTGGATAAAAGTGTCAGCGATCATGTAATGCAATGTAATCTTCTTATACCAGGAGATTCCAGCTGCTGTGGGAGGTATTAGTTCTCCTACATTACTGTAAATTAGTGGTAATGAGGGTAACTTTTAACTAACTTTTTTTTTCACTTTTTAAAATGTCATTACTGGGTGCTAGATAAGACTTTTTAGACATCACACTACTGCACTAAGTGCAACCTGCACAGTTGGTTTATTTACATTTAGCATACATTTTAGCATTATTTAAGCAGTTGCACATTTTGGTTTTCCCATCCTGTATATATTCAAATATTTGTTCCTTTATTTTATTCCTATTATTATTATTATTTCATGTATTTTGTATGTATGTATATTTTTCCTAGCATCTCATTTATATTTTATATTTATATTCTGTGTTGTGTGACTGATGTACGTGTGCTGCTGTAACACCGTAATTTCCCATTTTTCTTGGGATCAATAAATATCTATCTATCTATCTATCTATCTATCTATCTATCTATCTATCTATCTATCTATCTATCTATCTATCTATCTATCTATCTATCTATCTATCTAATGATTAGTCATTAAGGTTGACCTTATTCTTGACCTAAATGTCCCCTGGTTGTTATTTGACATTATTGATGTAGCATTTATACAGGAATTGCTGCACAGATCACTGTTATATGAAACCGCAACCCACTAAAGTGTATATAATCAGACATTCTCCTGAGCGTGGCCGGTTGGTTCAGTGGTGGAGCAGGCGCACATGTACTGAGAGGTTTGTGCCTCAACACAGAGATCCAGGTTTCCAAATCTGACCTGTGATGATTTTCCTGCATGTCTTTCCCCTCTCTTTTGGAAAAGTCCAAAAAATATTCAATAAAAAAAAAAAAAAAAAAGACATTCTCCTAAGCAATTTACTTAGGCGGTACAACCTTAACGTTAAAAGAGTCATCAATGAAGATAGTGTAAAGATTTTACTCATCTGCAGGATAAGTCTATTTCATAGCCTTAGTTTGTGTGTGTTTCCTTTTCATTCAACCCCCAGAGTTTTAATAATGTGCTTATTGTCTTGAAAATTAGATTCTTTATTTCATCGTCAATGTTTGTCAAAGCTTGCTTACTGCGTGTGTGTGTGTGTGTGTTTGAAATGACTGTGAGGCTCTAATCTAGCTGCAGAACAAGAATCAACCTTTCAAAATGTACCTAAAGCATTTGGAGGCATCTCAAACAAAAAAGAACAGGTGGCATTCCAACCACAATGAGTGGACTACCATTTCCATTCTTCTCCTTCCCATTCAGCATCTTTCTCTGATTCTCTGATTTGTACAGGTCAGACATTTGTTATTTGGAATATAATGCAGATGGAGACATTTAAAAAGAAGTCCTAGATGCTACATAACAGCATACTGTTAAATTACACAGCCCAGAGTGTACGGGTGCCTGCTGTAGCCTCGGGCTACTGTGAAATTCTAATGTCAGTCACGGTTTGTGTTTCCGAGAGTAATCAGAGATGCAGACATCTGGCGTATATAAATGGAATCACAGTGTAATAGTTAAATTACCTTTACAGGTTAATTTATAGGTACTGAGGATATCTGTGTAATTCAAGCTTGTGTGTAATGTGTATAATAATAACAACAGAGTGAAAACATTATTTCCCTTGTAGGATTAATAAAGTATAAATTAAAATTGGTAAATTGTATTATTATTATCAACAATTAGATGAAGGGCTGGAAATTGCAATTCTTGACAGGAAGCTGCCATGAGTGGGCCACTTATGCAAAACAAAGGTAGAAAGTAACTGACCTCCCTCTTTTCCATCTTCATAATCTTTTTTGTCCCTTCTCTTAACCTTCCCTCTCTCTGTTTCTCCCACTCTAACTTTCTCATGAGACCAAATGACCTAATTACATTTCAAGAATCGTGCTTGAGCAGGCTTGTTCTCATCACTCAAGCAAACATGCACACAAGCAGAGGTGCTGGTGCAGATGTAGCACAATCTGTGGCAGAAATGTGCTAATTATGAATATCTCTCTAAAGGTCTCTAATGTAACAAAGTTTACCATTGGCTTGGCTCTTTCTGCTTTACACCCTAGTCTGAGCAACAGGAGACATTTTAGCATCTTCAGTAATCTTCTACGACCAACAGATGTGTCCTTAGTACCCTGTGAGACTACTGCAGATGTGACATTGTAAAACAGAAACGACCACTAAACTGACTAAAACCTCACATTGCAAAGTTGTCTGTTATATCCCTGATACTCAAAGGCAATTTATTGGAAGATTATAATGAGTAGCCAACTGATGCTGAAAGAAGAAGAAAACTGGACTTTGAAAATTCAATTACCTTTCACCTGCCTGCCTTAGGTTCAACCTCAAACTGGAGAGAATATAGTTATTGTATATGGGTCTCCAAAGGTGAATTAGTGACTGTTTTTAATGATAGAATGGTTATATAGAATATTTCACACTGTTCCTTAACGTCTCCTAATAGGGTATGTAACATTGGTTTGGCAGAAAATTGCCTGAATGCTTTTTTATGGTTCCTGATGCTACCCTGTTAATGGTTCTAGATTGAAACAAGGGGTTTTCTGCCTTATACGGTCTATTCATAAATATTAAGATACGCGGCACGCTGATTGGTTGAGAAAAGCACATATACACACACAGTGGAGACGAGACACAGCAATGGTTTTCTGCTATTTCATTACTAAATTTACTTCTGATACTTTACATGCGAGAAATGTAAAAGTCAAATATGTGCCATTTAAAAAAAATGGATGGCTAATGGCAAATTTGGTACGACTTCAGGAGCTCCACCCAGTCTGACGAGACAGCGGCAGCCCGTAGCTGTGTGTTGAGTTATTTAAACAAACAATCAAGGAAATAAATGCTTCTTGTACAGGAGTCTTATTGATAGAGGCCGCGGTGAGCTGGATGGAGCAATGAGAGCAAGCTAGCCTCCTCCTAACAAGATCACATCAACTATGTGGCTTGTTGAGATTTGCCCATTTTCAGAGGCAGTTTCAAATTGTGAGATCTGCAGAAGAAAGAGGTGTCAATGGGATTTTGAGGTTGTATGTATGTCTTATTCACCCACCAAACTGTCGTTATTACACTATGACAAGGTAAAATTGGTTTTGCATTCTATCACCCCTTTAAGCATTTTTGGGAACATGTTATGCAGATTAGGTATTCAAAAGTTTGTCATCTACCATCTGGCAAAATGGTTACTGAAATGAAAGTAAGCTCACATTCACAGGCATATATGCTGTGCAACAAGTAGTGGTGAAAAACACATGGCACCAAAACACCTGAGGATCTGTGTTTGCACTTTTATCAAAAAGAGATAAAATAGTCACCAGGATGTCGCTCTGCTTGTGTTGTTTTTTACAACGACACGTCTTGCACATCTCAGTCAGTGGAGATGTTGCATGTGAATTAAACAAAGGGAGAGAGAGAGGTTTATTAGGAGGAATGAATGTGAGAAGGAAAGGAGTAAAAGGAAGAAGATGGTTTTCTTTGCTGCCAATTAGCTGAACATCCCAGCTGGGGAGAGATGGTGCAAGAGGGTTGTATGACAGAGACAACTGTGAAAGCGTGTGTGTTAGCTTTTGTGTGTAACTGTATGTGTCTCTCCCTGTTTCACTCTTACTTTGTTAACGTGTGTGTATGTGTGTGTGTGTGTGTGTGTGTGTGTGTGTGTGTGTGTGTGTGTGTGCATGCAAATTAAGGTGTGGATTGAGCCTCTCAATTGAAGTCTGGGTTTTTTGGAGAGGCACTCGGCGCGGTGTGTCAAGGCTATGTTTGGCCACAAAAGAAATTAATTAATGCAGTCGTGATCAAAGGGGATACACACGCAAATCCATGTGTGCATGGGCAAAAGGAAAATATTTTTCTGTTTAATTTATTCTCCAGAGAGGACAAACCTTACAATGAGACCTGTGGCTAAACACAGTTTAATTTGTGTGTCTGTGTGTGTAGGTGGATCATGAGTAGGAGCATTAGTGTCTGATAGAATGTGTGTGTGTGTGTGTGTGTGTGTGTGTGTGTGTGTGTGTGTGTGTGTGTGTGTGTGTGTGTGTGTGTGTGTGTGTGTGTGTGTGAAAACACAAGTGTTTCTCAAGCATCCAAAAGTGGATTTAGTGGAACCAAAAGTCAACTCTTCAACCCTGCACTGGAAGAGCAGAGAATGTTGTTTCTCTCCACTGACCTCACTCACAAACACACACATAAAGTATAATGCACACATGCTAACAGACACAGCCATCAGCTTTCCACATTTTCTCCCCTGAGTATTACATATCCTCTGAATGTTTTATAGTAACCTCAAACTTAAGCAACATTCCCTCCTCTCTGTCTTTTTGTCTGTGTGCATGTGTAAGGAGATGACAGGAGTTGTTTAATTCAGTGGTTTTATGTTTGACACGTGATTCATGTTGTGTCTGCCTATGTCATTTTTTTCTGCACCACAATCTTCTCGCATTAAGTCTTTTTTGCATTCAAGACTGAAGCACAAAATACAATAAAATTTAAATAGTTTTGATTTGATTTTTACTTGTGAATGTTAAGAAAGAGATATTGCATTGTTTTCCTCACACTTGAAGGCGCTGTACAGGAAGCAAAGCACTGCGGTATAGTTGAATGACTATATATGAGAAGTAAATCACAGTCAGAAAATATCTGTAGCTGTAGAGTCGGGAGTGTCATCTGTTTTAAAACTTGCTGTAACTGCAAACACAATATTTAAAGGGTGTTTCACACACTATTATATATTACTTATTTATTGATTTGCATCCCAATTCAGAATTAATTACAGAAGTTCTACGATATAGAATTGATTGTTAATTTCACTAAATTCACTGTACACTGGCAGTATTTACTCTATGTCCTTGCTCCACACAGAAGCACACAATTCTCTGTAGGCACATGTGCTCATGGCTCAAAAATGATAAGTGTGGTTCATATATAGGGGATTTAGACGCAATAAACACCAGTACAATGTTGTACAATACAATAAAAAAGCCATATTTTATTGGATACTCCCGCTCCCTTCATATTCAGTTTGAGACTAAAATACTAGATACAATTAATATAAAACATACAAACTAAAAACATTTCCATCAGTCTCAACAGCACTCTTTTGTTTAGTTCATAGTTTTCAGTCACATGACTGTTGCAGAGACCTGAATGGGACTGGGAACTCCATAGAGCTATGGCACCCACTTCACTATTTCATGCAATTCTCTCTGCCAACAGACACAATCCTGGGAAAATGAAGCTAGCTATATAGCTAACACTGCCAGTCAGAAACAGACAGCTATGCTCTATTTTCTCTTTGATAATCTAAAACCAAGAACAAATATTCTTGCAGTGATGGAGCATAGTTAGGTAGTTGAAAAGTTGTCTCCTTCCGCTTTAAAAACAGTTATGTCTCTGCTAAAGCTGAAGGGTACTTTAGCAATCTTTAGCTACATAGCAATATATCTTTTGGAGAATCCAGAGACTGGCAGAGCAGACGCAGTAACACACCTCAAGAAGAAATTGTCTGGCAAAGTATTTAAATGAAATTAACTGGTTTGACTAGGATATGCCAGAGACGGCTAGCTTTAATGCAGTCGTGGTTGCATGGGTGGTCAGTTTCAGTGTCAGTGTAGTCTGCTAGTATGGCCAGTGTTGCCAACTCTTTTCCAATGGAAGTAGCTAGAACTAGTTCCAAAAGTATAGATAGCAAGAAATATAAATCTTTAGCCAAATGCAAACTCAGTACAGGAATGTATAATAAAGTATAATTATTATTTAGTTAGCCTATATTCCAGTGGTGGGGCTGCTCCTCAGTCACAGAACAGAAGAGAGAGGTGATTGTTTTGGCAGTCACAAGAGAGAGACCGTGCATGCTTTCCAGACAGTACTGGTGTCTTTTCTGCAGAAAGTTGCCACATTTGTCACCAGTCACTTTTGTGGAAAAAAAGGGAGTCTGAAAAGTTGCTAACACTGAGTGTGGCACCTATCACACAAATCCACAACATCCTCCTCTATGTGTTTTTGTTCTGAGATTAGGTTTCTTACATTAGGTTCGGCAAAGTGCTGCAAATGCAAAAAAAAAGTAACATAAACCTGCATTCTAACGGAATTCCAGCAGAGGACGACACATGGGGTTGCAAAAGGATGTTGGTTTCTATAGACGTCTATGGCGAAATGACCCACTTCTCACGTGATGTAAACGTCTTCATGAAGAGTTTATGTCTTGATCGCTAGTTTACGTCTTCTGCAGCACAGAATGATGATCATCTTCTTTTAATTATGGTCGTTGAAATTGACAATAAAGCAGGGGGTGTTTTAGGGCGTGGCTTTGATGTCATTGACAGTTCTTGGCCTGTCAATCATGACAGTGTTTAGCAAAGCTTATCCATGGAACGTGAACTTCATTTTGAGGGTTGACCATGCTTTTTATCGTAGTGACTGTGGCACTTTGTTCGCCTAATTCACATAGACTGTATTTATATTAATATTAACAGTCTATGGTAGAAACACAGCCCAGGCTTGTCTCTCTTTGGTTTGTGCATCCAATTGCACAACAAGTATCTGACAGTTTGGATACAATGTTGTAAAAGCTGAGCTGACTTGTTGTTGTTGTTGAGTGGAGAGAAGCTTAGTTTTGCCCTCAAGGTGCACGTTCCTATGCCGTGATGTCACCTGAAAACTATGAATAAGCTAATTTTAGCATGCTGACATTTTAAACTAAGATGGTAAACATGGTAAACATACTTAAAAAAATATCAGCATGTAAGCATCGCTATTGTAAGCACTGAGCTTAAGTATAGCCTCACAGAACAGCAATGGCTGTGGACAACAACTACATGTGATTTGTTTTAAAGATTGGACATCTGAACAGGTAGCAACCTCCAGCCCCTAATTCTCCTATCTGAACTCTGATTCTTATGTTGAGGACAAACCATTACAGGATACCTGTGATTGTGAGGAGAGAGAGAGAGAGAGAGAGAGAGAGAGAGAGAGAGAGAGAGAGAGAGAGAGAGTCTCTTACAATAAAGAAAGGCTCTAAATGTGTAAGCATTTGTGATTGTCTTCGTTTTCTTCTCACTTATGATCCCTACTCACCTCCCCATTACTCCCTCGCTCACTGATCTTGCTGAGCTCGCTGTCAATTGGGGCTCTGATTTTGATTTGAGAGGAAGTCCTGTTCCTTCCTCTTTTTGTGAGATTTTGTACATATGAGTGTGTATTCAAATTATTCACACAAAAAGTTACTTACACACACTGACAAAATTCACACACTATATCTATCTCCGGTCTGTGTATTGTATATATGCAGTGTGTATATGTGTGCCTGCGGGTCTTGCCTCAGGCTATTCTGTTTGCTATTCTGAGCAAACCTGTCAGCCAGGTGTTGCATCATTCTACGTAAGCTACAGACAGGCACACAAACACACATACACACATTTTTTGCAAAACAACAAAAAAGATACTCTGTGGCCCTTTTCCCTGAGGACACACTTAGGCTACTGTCCAAGACCTGCACAAACCCACTCTCTTAACGAGGGGACAGGAAACAGAGGACACACGGGGTGAAGGGAGAGGTGAGAAGAGAAGGATTTTTGACAGACTGGTGTAAGGTTTAGAAACATGAATCCTATTGTGCGTGCGTGTGTGTGTGCATGGCACAACAAGAATTTGGTAGATTTTTAAATTGTTTCTCTCTCTGGGCAGTCATACATTTTCATTAGATTGTTTCCTTATTAAGCCTGTCTCTTGTGTAGTCACACACACACACACACACACACACACACACACACACACACACACACACACACATACACAGACCTTAGATGAGAGCCGCTCTGTGAGCAATAAGGGAATTTGTGTTTATAACAAGCTTAGTTGAAAAAGAAAATGTATACTTGTAAATAAGGGTATTGATGGAACACACACACACACACACACACACACACACACACACACACACACACACATATATATATACTTGCCATTATGTGATTACCACATATGCGTAGGTCTTAATAATATAAGATTTGTGCAAGAGTGTGTGTATTTAGAATGGGATTCTATTCCCCCTCTTTCTCACTCTTGTATCCTGCAGTACACTTGATTTTAACAAGCACAGTAATTCTGATAATTGGGCCTTCATCTGCTTCTCCGCTTCATCTTTGTCAGTTCTTCTCTCCTGTGTACTCTGTCGCATCCTCACAAACTCTTTTATTTGTCCCACTTTCACGTCACAGCATCCTGATTAGTCCTGGGACCAACCTCAGGCAGCTGTGTGCTCTGCTAAATATTGCACACTCATCAACTCAGGCGATTAGCTCTGTAAGAATGAGTGGATGGATCTCTGTTTATTGTCATTATCTCACTGTAAATACAATTTGAAAGCCAAAATGGTATTGATGACTATATGAAAGTGCTTTCAGCTGCATCTAGAATATTCCTTGTCTTACTATTTCCCAATTAAACCTGGTTCAGTTCCCTACATAAGGTTGTGAATCTAATTAATATCCTCCGAGAAATCTTAAACCCTCAGCACTAAGAATGCTGGGTAAAAAGTCAGTTTTTGCCATGTTTATTTTTCTGTCAAGTCAATGAAATCCTGGCTAGTCTTAAATGATCAATATGGAACAGGCTGCAACTGTCATGTCTTGTTATACACAGATGAAGAAACACACAAGACACACACACACACACACACACACACATGGTTATCAAAGCGCAGAACAAATATGTGATAATCATTATTGCAAATCTTATTAAAACCTGATTGTAATGGGGGGCTTTAATTTACCCCTCTGAGGGCTTTCTGGACACAGAACATTTCCTTCCATTATACTGTGTGTTTGACATGTGTGAGTGTTTCTTAAATATATATTCATCTAATTTACTTGCTCACAGATACACACACATACCGAGGGGCGAGTGCAGCAGGTGTTTGCAGTGGTTGTAAACTGTAGGAATAGCAAACATGTCCACAATCTTCCTCTCTGTTATTCCCATTAGTGTAACAGTCAACATCAGTCATAACCCCTGATGCTCTTCTACTCCCCCACCTCAGTGAGGAGTTGCCATGATTAAACCTTTCGGACTAGAGCTCCACTAAAATGGGGATGGGCAAGGGCAAAACGATGAGATAAAAGAGGCAGTGAAAGGTGCAAGAGCAGGAACAAAAGTAAAAAGAAAGGGGAAAAATCAAGAGAGGCAGGGAAAGACAAAGAGGCTTTTAATGTAAGTAAAATTATCCTGCTGTCTGGTTGAAAAGAGGAACACAGAACTTAGTATATAATAACATTTTTACAAATACAAATAATAATTAAACAGAGAAAAGATGGGAGGTGATAAAACAACACATGCAGAAACAGACACACACACAGACAGACACAGGACAACGGACCAAACCCTGCTGCCGTGATATAGACTCAGTAAAATGTCAAACACTAATGAGGGACACATATAATCAGTATTCTTCTCTGGCACTTAAGGATGGGCATAAAGTGACATACGAGCTGTAAAATGTGTGTGTTTATGTGTGGATGTACAGTAGATGCATGTGGAGATTGAGATTTGTATTATTATTTTTGCAGATGTGTGTGTGTGTGTGTGTGTGTGTGTGTGTGTGTGTGTGTGTGTGTGTGTGTGTGCGTGTGTAACTCAGGTGCTCTCATGGCAACATGCAAGGTCTGCCATCTCTTGTTCACACAGGCGGGAGTAACTTGAGGTCAGTCAGCCACAGTCCCTCTGCTGCTCTGACTCTTCTCCTGAGGCAAACATTGACATGCTTGTTATATATATTTTATGAGCACACACTCACACAAATCTTGTTGTTTCTCTTATCACACGTAGATCTAGTGTCACCTCTCAACAAAGCCAATGTGGCATTGATTAATCCCAATGTACAGTTACAGGATTTGGTATTGTGGTAATGCTGATAAGGACAATGTGTATCGCTCTGCTGCATCTGTATGATAGTGACAAGGACACACCAACACACCTAACCACTTGAATGACAACACAGAAAAACTTTGTTATAACAGCATCACACAGCAGTCAATGAACTATTTACATAGCATACATGTCCTATTATTCTGAGCTTTCCGTAATGGAGGAACATCCAACACCACACTAGTCATGGCAGCTTGTCACACAGAACATAAACCTGCTGACTGTAATAGATTGCTTATTCTTTTCTTATTCCTTTTTTCCCTGTCGTTGGTTTGAGCACTGGCTAAAGAGATGAGTGCCAGCGAAAAGCAGATTTTCTTAGAATAACCTTGACGCTGAGAACCTCTGAAACACTTTCCTCTGAGCTGATAAAAAAGATTATATTCCATTTGATTCATTTTTATAGCTTTACTGCAGCTTAAACATAACACTTGTGAACAAGCACACAGACACACTCATACACAGAGATGTGCACAAGCAATATGATTCAAGATGCTGAAGATAAAGTGTGATGTCTCCGTGTCCCTTTGTATTTGAGTCTGTGCATTTTAAAGGTAGAGGCATAACATACCTGGTATGGTACAAACCATGCAATCGTCAACAGTTCCTCATTTTTGTGTTGCATTACAGCATTCCTACATCCTTTTTCAAAAGGATGGACACTGATTTTTGTCAAATTATTTAAGTCAAAAAGGTGTTTGAAAAAAGAGTTTTCATCATGTCATATCGTTTTTTGACAACGTACTAAAAATGGCACAATAACTGGTTGGAAAATAATTCATAATTTCAGAAATTAATATGATCACAGTCACATTACCAGATTGGCCAGTGACAGTTTCATTTCGTACAAACAATGAGTATCAATAAAAAACAAACTTACTAACATGACACTGGATGTTCCATCGTTTTTACATAGCATGAATGTGTGGACAGTTTTGGGATTGTAATTGCAAAACACCCAGAACAGAGTGCCCAGTATTACTGATTCAAAGCAGCATCAGCTGCTGAAAGATCAGTGGTGGTTGTACTTAAAAGCTTTCATTTTATCTCTGATATTATGCTACCTTCACCAACCTCACAGATATTAAGAATGCTTGATATGAATTTGTTTTACATAGAGGCTGCCATGTCAGCATGCTCTCTGACTTTGGGGACAGCCCTTCGTACCCTCATAAAAATGAGTCACACAGCACATTATCGCACACGGCCTGTTGGCACATACCTACATGCACCCACATGCGCAAACTGACACATTCACCTGTGCAAACATTCACACGAACATAGTTGTGAAGCTGTGAGGTTGAGAGGTTCTCTCAATCTGCCTCTGCACTTCTGTGTTTTACACTTTGTTCTCATGTACACTTTCTTCTCGATCCTTTTCACTTAGTCACAGGGCACCTTCCTCCTTGGCTTTCTGTTCCCATCGTTTCGCACCTCTTTCCTCCCATCTTTTCCTCTCTTCCCTTCTCATCTCCTTTCTTCTCCTATCCTCCCATATCGCCTCCTACTCGCTGTTGACTTCAAGGTTCGTACTGACTCAGTATTCTGTGGGTATGGTGTTTTTAAGGCATCTGAGTTTTTATGGCGAGAAACAATCACCAGTGACACAAGCGAAGAATGACAAACATGTATCTAAAGGAGAGGACAGACAATAAATACCTGTCTTCACACCTTAAACACAAACAGTTAGCCGATATGCTTTATGAAAACAGCTAGCCTTTAAGTCTTCAGGGAATAACATTAAAAAGGGAAGAGCATCACTCAAAGTTTTCAACTACAAGTTAACTCATCATGACTATGGATAAACCAAAAATGGTTGATGCCAGTGTTAGAACAAGATTCACAGATGTTGAAATAGTAGCTCCAGCAAATCCCCAACATTGTTCCCAGGTCTGATAATGTTTTGAAAATCAACTGTGGCCTGGAGAGTATCTCTAAAGTTAGAGAGAGTATAGTGGCCAGCGGGGATGGATTTTATGACCAGGCAAAAGACTTAAAACTGTGTAAAACCATAGTGCTCAAAAGTTATTGGCAAGCTTATCTGCTGACATTTGTTGCTTGGCAGTTTTTACTATATTTCAGTGGGGACGCTCTGTTCCCACAGGGATGGAGGCGCTCCATTCACATCAAGCCAGCATTACCTTCACCGTCCTGGACCTTGTAATGGCAATGTTGTGCTTACATAATCTTCTGGCAAAACTAGGTCTTTTCAATCCCCCACTAAATTCCCCTCAGTCTCAGTGGGGCATTACGCTTACACAAGGACGCACATATGGACACACATGTACACACACACACACACACACAAACACATACCCTTCTGCTCAAATTTATATCTGCACATGTGACATATCCGCATCAACCTTCGCACTTTGCTCAGACATACACATGCACTCATGCATGCACAGAAATACACACAAAGAGTGTATCCCAGCCCTCTGGATTATGGGGTACAGATTAGAGATTAGGGTCAGCACTGGGATTACACAGTACTCTCCAGCCCTGCCTCCGCCATATATCAGAAGCACCTCTGCCCCTATCATCTACAATGGTGATGCTACACAGAGAGAGGATTTTACATCTCTGATATTCATTCCTTAATCCTAAATTAGCACCCACAAAATGTCATTACCTCTGAGGATTTCTATTGTCTCTCTGTTCTTAGTTCTCACATCATATTCTCTATTTTTCTCATTTCTTTTCTTTCTACATTTCTGCATAACACACAACACAATCCTGAAGTCCACTAGCATCACTCACAATAACCACAACTCCCATTTCCTCCTATCACATATTTTCTGATTTGGTCAATTCCATTGTAGTCTGGATGCAGTTGCAAGCCCCCGCTGGAGGGAGAAAACTCTACAAACGGAAAGTCAAGAGAAAAAATATAAGTTATCCAACAGGAATGTGTTCTGTCAGGTAATTAGGAGAGGAGGACATTGAGGATAGATGGCTGAAGTTCCCAGGGAATCTGTCTCCTAAAGCGGATGGAGTGTTAAAGGATGTGGGTGAGTATGCCTGAGGACTGTGTTGAGATGGTAAATCGATTGCTGATTCACTTTCTAGATCCTTGATTTTCTACCTGGGTGTTTGGGACCTCCTGGGGGTCACAGTCTATTTTAGGCTGGTAAAATACATGTACATACTGTATATATATATATATGAAAAATCATTGGCATGGATGTTTTTTTTTACACAAGTGCATTTTTTAGGTGCAACGCTAACAGTGAGCTGTGAGGTGAAAGGAAGCGTTAGAAGTCATTCACAGCAAGTTTAAAAGGTCATGAACTACTGATCTAGATCAAGACAAATCCAAAATTAAACCCACCCACATGCAGACTACAAACGAAAACCAATTTTCCTGTCATTAAAACCCAGTGCTCTCAGTGTTACTTGGGGCACCAGTGATTGCTGAGGAAGCCAGCTGCTTTAGGGACACAGGGACACTGCCCTTTATAAATAAAGTTTAACTGGAACTTGACAGACGTTGTACAGAATCTGCAGACTTTAGAAGAGTAGAGAGAAGCTTAGTGGGTAGCTTAGTATCTGTTGACAAGGCTGGCACGCAACCAGGCTGCCAGAAGCGTTAGTATCCAGATTCGTTCAGAAATAGACTTAGCTGTATCTGTGGTTCTCCAATGTACTTTAGATTTTTAAGGTTAATAGCAACGACACTCCCTTGGTGTCTTTAACTTCACACTGGAGGCTTTCATAATGTTTCATCAGTCCTTCTTTTCCTCTTTTACATGCACATCAATGCTGCTCTGCAATCCCTTTATATGTGTGTTACCTGAAGGTGTCATCAAAATAATTCTTGCTGTCATTTCCCCATGTGTTGTGCAGTGATTGAAATTGATTGAAATGTCTTTTTTCTTTATTTCTAAGCTGAATGCCGTCATGCCATTTGGGTGCCTTGCCCTGCGAGATGGGCGGAGTTACGATAGCATGTCTGATGTCACGGACAAATATGAGATTGGACAGGTCCTCCGAGCGTAAGTGCCATAAAGCTGCATGGATCTGTGTTGCCTTTTTTCCCTCCTCTCGCATATAGAATTCAAGGACTCATTCCACTATTCCCAAATAGCCTTTATTTCCTTTATGAATAATTTCATTAGAATTGGATTTTCCCTGCAGATTTGGTTTGGCAAATTGTTTTACTGAAGAAATGACAGACGGTAATAGCATGTGGCTAGTAAGGAACAGACTTAAGAGACACATTTTTTACTTTTTAGCCAAACAAATGTCTGTATATTTGTGATGATGACAGTTCCTGAAACACACTGTTGGAGGTATATAATTTATTCTGTTTAAATATTCTGTGTCATGCCTAAAAAACCCAAAAAATCTTTTGGACATACAGTTTTTTTAACGAGATTTGAAGCTCATTGCTGATTTACTGGCCGATTATAACACATTGACACATTAAAGGCACACACACACACACACACACACACACACACACACACACATACACTCATACCAATCAGTGTAAGGCCATATGGCATCATCAGCATCTGGCCTCAGAGATTTCTGCTCATCTTTTATACACAGACACACACACACACACACACACACACACACACACACACACACACACACACACACACACACACACACACACACACACACACCTCAAGTTAGCCACGGAGCTCCGGACGAAAGGAAGGGGGCAGTGTTTCGTGAGCGGTGTGTTTTTCACGTACTTTAAGACGTTTATTACTTTTTACAAATAGTCAACATACTGTATACAAAGAAAGAAAGAAAGAAAGAAAGAAAGAAAGAAAGAAAGAAAGAAAGAAAGAAAGAAAGAAAGAAAGCACCATTGAATTTTCCTTGACAGTATTTATTGAGCATGAAAGATTTAATGTGAAATGTGAAGTTTAATTTTGCATCACACAGCTTCTCAAAATCCATTTGCCTTAAGCACTGTATGCCCTAAAGGCTCAAAACCAGACAATGGCCAGCTCATGATGGCGATAGACCCATTTCGGATTTGTTATTTATGACCCTTTGATTCTACTCAGTGACCCAATTAAAGTCTTTGACTGTATTTCACCAAAAACTGTGTACTTTGTCTCTCTTTAATGCTGTGTGCTTGGGCAATATTCTCAGATCTGAGCAACAACATCCAGCATTTCTTTCCAAAAGCATCTTCACAAATATTGTGCTCTAACATTATATTTATCTTCTCTGCCTTTGTCTTCTGTCTGTCTGTCTTTCTATTTTGTTTTCTTACATAGGAAGGAGTTCTGTGAGCTGTGCTTGGCTAAGGACAGACAGACAGACAAGGTGTTTGTCTGCAAGAAATTCCTCAAGAAAGACGGCAGGAAAGTCCGCAAGGCTGCCAAGAACGAAATCATGATCCTGAAATTGTAAGCAGTCGGTTTGTGCACAGATGGATGTATGTTTGGGAGATGGAAACAGGCAGAGAGAAGGAGAATTATCAAGAGTTATTTGAAATTTCTGTTCATATTTTCAGTTACACAATCCATGCAATAATCTTGGTTAAATTAATCTATAGATACATTACCAAGCTAAAGAAATGTATGCCCCGTAATCTTGTATATAAGGTCATTTAAAAACCCAAGAATGGTTAGCACTCTTCACTTGCATGTGTGACACTCTGGAACTCTTTTTTGCTGTTCCAGGATCAACCATCCAAACATCCTTCAGCTGATAGACACATTTGAGACCCGGAAAGAATACCTCATCATCCAGGAACTGTGAGTGTTTCTTTTATTGTTTAAGTATTTATCTTTCTTGTGTATGCAATGTGTACTGAAGTGTGTGTGTGTCTTAATTGTTTATGTGCCCTCATGTACCTAACACACTTAGTACACACTCCATAAGCTAGAGGGTAGGGGTTGAGTCTACCCTCTTATTACTGTGTGCTCTGTTGCTCCCCTCAGCAACAGAGGAAGGTGTTAGATTTTATGAGATATTTGCTCTTAGTAACACTCAACATTACTCAGTGCTCCTGAAGCGCTGCTTTGCCATAATAGGGTCTCTACAGAGAGCTTGAGATTGATACGTCTGAGCGGGCCCAATCCACGTCATTTGTAACTATAGTGCTTTTTTTTAACATTTGAAACTTTATTTGAAAGCAATAATATTGATTGGAGCAGAGTGGGCAAATTATTTCCCTTCTGTTACTGAGATAAAGAGAGACACTCAAAGTGTTTGTAGTCCTCTCCCTGCTGAGGGTAATACATGGTGGTCACACCCATCTTTTATACACTTTCCCAAGTTAACCAAGTCTTTTAGAGTAAAAACCAATACTCTAATTTATTTGCTCAGCATTGCTAGCCTTAGGCCAGTAGAAGCAGATTGCCTCACTAAAACAGGGCTTTTGATAACTGTGTTACTGAAAGCTTAAAGTGAATTATTTTGTTGCATGTGGATAACAGTTGCACCACCTTGCATTCATCTTTATTAGTATATTGTATTTGCAGATGTGTGTGCTTATGTGTGTGTGTGTGTGTGTGTGTGTGTGTGTGTGTGTGTGTGTGTGTGTGTGTGTGTGTGTGTGTGTGTGTGTGTGTGTGTGTGTGTGTGTGTGTGTGTTTGACTGGATACAGTGCCACAGGAGGAGATGTATTTGACTGGATTCTGGACCAAGGGAATTACACAGAGAGAGACGCATCCAATGTCATCAGACAGGTCCTTGAGGCAGTGGCGTACTTACACTCCCTCAACATAGTTCACAGGAACCTAAAGGTACACGCTCCCTCTCTTTCTCTCTCTCCCTACATTATGGCATGTGCGTCTTAGTGCAATAAAATGACTGATGGTGTGCCTCTAAAAATGCAGGATGAAATATAACACACATGTTTGTTTAATTGGGTGGCTCTCTCTTCACTTTTACATCCCAGAAAATCATTTTCAGTAGTCAGCATAATCTCTTTGGAGACACATAAATACATTGCACTGCCATCTCATTTAATGACTCAAATTGTATAACCTTATTAGCAATGGAGTAAACATGGACTTTATGGCTTAATGCAATCTCAAGTGGTGCAGGCACACACAGACAGATTCATATCTTGAAGCCCCATTATCAACCCATTTGGATGTTGGACTTCAGACTCCCCCTACTGGTAGAAGTCAGACTTTCTTTCAGTCTATATTGTATATACTGCTATATGGTCTTGACTCATATATCCTGTAAAGCCATGGAATTAAAAAACAGAACACAGACAGATTTCAGCATAAAATATTATTTAAAAAGAATTCCAAACAAAATTAAATATTATGTAAAAACAAATGCTCAAATCCCCACATGTGCTCTCCTAATACAATGTCTACTAATTGCACAACATCCAACCTGGTGGACATCCAGCCATCATCATCCCAACCAGTCCTCAATGGTTTAAAAGCATCACCATCATCATAATGCTGAGATTTTTAACAGGTTGCAGTGGTATTATTTATTATCAATTTCCATATATTTGTAGCAATTAACCAATTCAATAGTGTGGAGGGGTTCAGTCTGTGTGTATGTGTATGAGAATACTTAAAATCTGCATGTCCCTCATTGTTTTTAGTTGGAAAATCTGATGTACTACAATGAAAACAACCACAACAAAGTAGTTCTGCGAGACTTCTACTTGTCCCGGTTTGAAAACGGACCCATCACAGAGCCTTGTGGAACACCAGAATACCTAGGTAGGATGCCCTCTATTTAACACCATTCATGCTTCTGTATTTATATATATATATATATATATATATATATATATATATATATATATATATATATATATATATATATATATATATATATATATATATACTTATCTATGTTTCTCTGTCTCTCATACACTCACATCCACTTCCATTAGCTTTACCTCCTGTTTGTGAATATAGGCCTGTGGGCATAGTTTACCTTTTTGATGTCTTTTCTTACTAGTGCTTTTTACTGTAAGATCAAAATCTGTCAGAAATAAACCATTATAGTAAAAAACAGTGATGAAACTCAGTAAAACATGTACACAGAATTGAGAGCACCTAAGTCTTGCCGTCATCCCACTCCTCTCTTTTCATATCCTCTCATCTCCTGTGCGTATTGCTCCTCTCTGAGGTGTATGTGAGGGTACGTTGGAGTGAACTGTGCTTTGGCCTGGTTCTCTCCAGTAAAAGGTCATTATTCATAATGCTGAGCAGAGTGATTAGACAAATAAATAAGGAAGCATTGGGCCTGATGAGAAATAGAATGCAAGGGTGGAATTATGAATGCCGTGCAATGGTTTATAAATAAAAACCCGGCCACTCAAATCTCTCTCTATCCCTCCTCGCTCTCTCAGCTCCTGAAGTGGTGGCTCGTCACCGATATGGTCGTCCTGTGGACTGCTGGGCTGTGGGTGTCATTATGTTCATACTGTGAGTCTCCATAAGTAATTACCAAAGCTATACAACAAGCAGGGTAGCTGAATAATTTCTTTGATGTTTTTGAAGGATATTTACAGAAGTTATTTGCATGGTTTCAAATTACATTCCCTTGCTTGGTCTCTTTATGTATGTTCCCCTTTTGCAGATTATCAGGTAACCCTCCTTTTTATGATGAGACAGAGGAAGAGAACACAGATCTACATAATCGCATCATCTTCTGTCGCATTGTTGCTGGTGACTTTGAGTTTGATTCTCCATACTGGGATGACATTTCACCTGCAGGTACACAGCTCCACCACATGATGGCAAAAAATACACCGTTTTTTTTTTAAGCATTGGACATGTTGGTAGGCACAACAAAAGTCTACTTGACCAGCAGTATCCTAGATATTTAATGTCACATAGCTTAATCTTATTTGTCACTTTTAACAACCAAACATTTAATCATCCTCCATGATTTATCAAAATTTACATTCTCTGTTTTAAAAAAAAAAAAGGTTTTTCATTATCATAGATGATGCCACCTTTTGTCTTCATTGTTTCTCTTTCAGCAAAGGAGCTTGTCTGTCGACTCATGGAGGTGGACCAGATGCTGAGAATCACCGCACAGGATGCACTTTGGCATGAATGGTAATTCTGTGCACATAACCACAAGAGCACAAACATTTTTGGCCTATGCCCACAGGATTTGTGCTCACTTTATGCTGTCTGTCACTTTTGACAGGATTGCTGGGAATGGTGCATCAGAGA
The DNA here is from genome assembly GCA_013375575.1 of Percina caprodes. NCBI lineage: Eukaryota > Metazoa > Chordata > Actinopteri > Perciformes > Percidae > Percina > Percina caprodes. The sequence continues at coordinate 1,766,438 of JABXJD010000087.1, forward strand.
AGAACCTTAAGGATGGCGTGTGTGCCCAGTTTGAGAAGAACTTTGCAAAGGCCAAATGGCGGGTATGAATTCACTCACTCTTTTTCTATAGCACTTCATGAAGTTGGGGATAACATAGCCATAATCTGCAGAGAAAAAAAGAGGAGAAACAAGATGAGAGCTAGGACCAATAATAAAGATGCCAACAGAGAAAATGACCCCAATTGTTATGATGATCTATTTCTAATAATGATTGCACATGAGGTGCTTTTAGCTCAGCATGCAACTCTGAAGAGGTATGTTTTACATTTGCAAATGATATGGTGGCCATAAGGAAGTTCCTGGGGGTATAAATGCTGAAGACCAAGAAGGAAGAAGTCAAGATGGCAGTGCTGACCTAACGGCAAAAGTAACAGTTATAACCCTCTTCTCTCTTTTCCCATGTGATTCCCAGGAGTTGAAGGTATTGTAGTTCATTATGAGGGAGAGTGGAAGGACAGAGCATGGGCAGAAACTCACCTTCGGTCTGGCATGATTCAATAACAAAACATCTTTCAAATGGCTGAACATCCTCTTAATTTAAAAAGAGGCTTTTATTGGTTAAAATGTCTATTATAATCAACCAATCAGTACCAACACTTAAACCTCAGTCAGCCTTGAGATGTATTGACCATGTCTGGGCTGGTGAAACTCTCATCATAAGCTCTGTTCCTGCCCACTGTCACTCCTGTCCTGTCCCAGAAGAGATCCATCCACTCTGCCCCACTTTTCTTCATTGGATTAAGACCCAGACGTTCAAAGTGGCCCGCTCTGCTCCTTTCTTATTCCTCATCTGCACTAGTCATTGAAACCATATTGGTAAAAACAAGATAAAGATCAGCAACAGGGAAGATGGTTTGCTCATTACTTGTGTAGTTTTGTGTAGATAAGGAAAGGAAGAAATGGAAAGGATATAAGGGATATAGGCCACTGTGGACTGTTGAACTGCAGTGATTTGAACTATAAGGCCCTCTGTCATTCCTCTTACGTGAATCCTGGCTCATTGCCCCATACTGTACCTCAGTGTTACATTCAAGTCATACTTAAAGCTGTACAGAAGCTACTCAGTTGAGCCATCTTGCATTCAGTGATATGTCTGTGTCCAAATGGCTTTTCACTTCCAGAGAATCAATTCCCTGGTTTAGAAACAACTGCTAAGCTCACACATTTTTGCTTACTCCTTAAGTGTTTGTAGTTTGAAAGGAGTCAGATGGGTGTAAGAGTGAAGGAGAAGGAGATTTACACTTATCTGTTCGCTAACCTTTTTCCAACAACAAGCTTTCAAGGAGTGGCTTGGAGAGAGTGAGTCTTGAGATTGATTTAAACCAGGGTATAATATGTCATAGCCTCCTGGAAGTAAACAACTGGCATGCCATGCCATGACAGGCTTTTTGTCAAATGCTTATCTTCAAAGCTTATTTTTTATGCTTTGCAATGACCAACTGTACTATCAAAGTTTTGCTCTTTTCTTTTAGGAAAACAAGTCAATATGGGTGTTAAAAAAGCAACATGTTGTAAATCAAATTTTCTTCACACGGCTATCCTTCTCTCCTTTTTTCTTTGCCTCTGTCTGTTTTTCAGAAAGCGATCCGTGTCACCACCTTCATGCAACGTTTGAAGAATTCAGAGACACTGACTGAAAGTTCAGCCGAGGCTCAGGGCAGTGAGGAGGCAGGAGATGGTAAAGGGGGTGTGTCACAGGGAACAAGTGATGAGGGAGACAAAGGGACAAGTGATGGAGGGTTGACGTCAAGTAGTGTGTCTTTAGAAGTTACTGTTGAAAATACACCGGTAGGTATGGCCCAGGATGAGGGGAGGAGTAAGGTCGGAGAAAAACAGGATGAGGTAAAGATGAGCATAGGCCCATCAGTAGGCACGTCCCCATCAGATATTCAGGAGCCTCTCTGTCAGAAAAGCCAATCAAATGCAGCTCCCATACTCAAACAGGAGGAGCTTGATAAGGTGGGTGCAAAGAAAGCAGCAGGTGATGGAACCAGGAAAATAGCTGCCAATTTGGGTCAAAATAAAGTTGTTCCAAAATCCAAACCGACTCCCGTGATGAAGCCTGACCCCTCCAACCTGTCAGACGGTTCGTTAAGCACTAACCCTGACATAAAACACACATCCACCTCCCCTGATCCCAGCAACAAACGTAAGATGGCTGCAACGCTCCATGGCCCTCTACCCACAACCTCTGTAGCTGGAACAGCCTCACCAGAGAAAAGGCCAGTCACGCAGAGGGAGCAAAAGGATGAGACTGACGGAAGCTGGTGTCAGACACAAGTACCTGATGCAGTGGCAGAGAGGTCAGTGGCAGTCACTCCAGCAATGGTGCCTGGAGCTGGGGCAGATGTAGGACTAGGAGTTAGATTAAGGGGTGATGCTAGCCCTGTGGGTAGAAGGGAGGGGATGCCAAGATAACAGACAGATACAGTGCTGAGTTTAGCATAGCAAGGCCAGGTCCTGTGGCAGGACAGGGTTGTTATGGAGTAGGCAGCTCTGCTAGTTTAGGCCGTCACGCCACACCATACAGCGCAGAAGTTGGGACTATAGGGATGGGGATGGCAGGAAGCTATGGAAGTCCATACAGTTCCCTGTATACGAGTGGAGCAGGGGTAGGGATGTACGGGACTGGGCTACCACATGGAGGAGGTGGGAGCAGCACTACAAGCGACTGGCAAATGGACAGTGTGATCGAGCAGATAGAAAAGCAAATGGCCGCTGTGCTGGAGAAGATTGAGGGAGACATGCCCTCGCTGTTAGAGCAAATCAGTGACTGCCCCGCTGACCCACCACGTGCCAGGAGCACACACGCCTCGCCAGCCACCTCCCGTGCACGCTCCTCACAACACTCCACGACTGAAACCTCGGCCACTCCTCCGCCTCTTCCAACTTCTCCCAGGCCTGTGCTGCCATCTCTCCCTCACCTTACTATCCCTCCTCCCTCCTATCCCCCACCATCCCCACCCACACAATCCTCACCCCAGGCTGCAGGAGAGCAGGAAGACATGGATGGACAGAGCGATGCTGCTCGTACCAGCCAGTCCCCCAGAGCTGGGATGGGCAGGGGACTATAAAGTAGGTGTCCATGATGCAAAAAACACGTGTAACATGGAATTTATAGTATAAATCTGAAGGTTTAAAGACCTAGATGTATCATCCATTTGCTCCCTAGAAGAAAATGGTTTGGTTGGGCTCTGTGCTCATACTGGTTTGAGAGAAAACTCCTATAGCGTGTAGGGGGAGTATTGTACTGGATCTCTCTGCAAGGTGCAAAGAGAAAGATCTCAAAGGTTTGTTTGCATCTCAAATCCAGATTGTGCGCATGACTGCTCAACATATAACCTCCTCATACTGGAATCCAAGCACTCAAATCCCAAATTATAAATATATAAATCTGCAAGTAAGAAAAGCTTGATGAAAATTCTCAACTAACAGTGAGAGTTAACAGGAAGTGTTATGATTTTGCATTATTCTCTACGAACTGTAAATACAAACAAAGAACTGAGTTACTCCCATGTTGTAAACTTCCTCATAGCCAAACTGACATGACTGAATCAGCTCATCCCATTTCATTATTTTGTGTTCCTTTTTATTTATGTAGTAAGTAATTCTACAGTAAGGCTGCAAATATGAACTTGCAGTCACACACTTGTACAGACGTTTGTGAAACTGAACTGATCAAGTATTTCCATTTGCTGCTGGAGACTGAGATTTCTTTTATTATATAGTGTATTTAAACTTGAACTGTCACTCAAAGTCTTGTGAGTTTCTCCACACATGTATGTTGGACAGATGGGGAAAAATCTTAAGATGCAAAATGTTGAGTAAAGGCTTTGCAATAACACACACACACACACACACACACACACACGCACGCACACACACACACACACACACACACACACACACACACACACACACACAGTCTTTCTGAAGTTCACCTGCTTTTGGATCTATGTAACACCAGGTTATGTGATTTTCTCCTGAACAAGTATAGACATCCACTATTTTCTGCCCCTGTGTGAACTGTGCTCTATTTGCAAGTCTTTCAATAAAAAAAAAAAAAAAAAAAGAAGCAAGATCTCGAGTTGTTTTATTGGTTACAATTAGTGGACCTGAAATGATAACAGTTGCAATATATAATATATAGGCCATAATGTATAGAATTACAACTATGCTCTGATGGCTAGTGTGAAAGAACTGTGCGTGAAAGTGCCTACAAGTCCCATCTTGCCCAGCGTGAACTTCGGATTAGTCTATGCCCGTAAACGCACGGGGGGATAGAAAATACTTGTTAACGGTTAATACATAAGATTAAACTATGTAGTGGTGTAGAATTTAATACAGCGTACCTTCTTTATATTGTGGTTGAGCTTTAAAGGAGAACAATAAGATGTACTTGTGATAAATCAATTAGATTTACTTTTTATTGATACCCCTGGACGGGAATGATGGTTGTGCCTGTAACATGCACATGTTGCTGCTTTGCTTTGCTTTCAACTGAAATAGAGTGAGGGGAAACGGTTCTGGAACAGCCGGGGCAGCCGTCCAGCGGAAAAACTCACACAGAGCCCGCCACCTAGACACAGTTTGCAGTCAGCGGCAGTGTTGAACTATCACATTGTTTGTTAGGTTTCTTCCTTACATACAAGCCGATTTTAATACTACAGATCAGCCCGAGTAATATCGGATGTGGTAAGTTCTGCACACTTGTCTAAGCTCTTGTCTTGGTAGTGTTAGCTCCAGCTAGTTGGCTAACGTTAGCTAGATAGCTAACATATCGGGACAAGTCGGAAAAAGTCGTTAGATGGCTATATAGCTTAAAAGCTAGCTACATACAAGCTAACAACTACGCAGTCGTTAACGTTAGTTGCTGTCGGCTAGCTGAACCATTTCAGCTGTGCGCCTCGGCTAACCATAGCTAAGAAGCGACTGGTACGTAACCGTTATCTCTTATTTGCACATTTGATGTACGCGAGAGTGTTGCAAGTTAATGGTCTGCGATGATTAACGGTAGCTGGGAAGCTAACGTTAGTTTGCTACAAACATTAGATGGATGCAATGTTCAGAGGTAGCTAGACACTAGCTAACTTGCATCACGCAACATTTGCTAGAAACTACTGGCAATATTTAATCTCGCTCAGTATTCTGGTCAACGTTAATATATGACTACAATCGATGTTACTATAGTAACGTGGACGTAATATTGACTAATGTCTCCTCTTAGCTTTCATAGTTAAGAAGTCTGTTAACGTTACATTAATGATATTCATGTTTCAGCTCCAATAGAAGAGTGGAAACTGTATTTTTTTCAATTCAAAACAAAAATATGAGAATGGGGATCCCCTCGACATGTGTACCCGAGAATATGCGGCCCACTCTTTTCTTGGGCCTTTGTCATTTGCCAGGCACCCCCTCCCCCAATACTCCTCCTCTGCAAAGAACGCTCACCCCTAACCTCGATGTGACTGAGGGCCCAGACGCTCAGCATCACCATAGCTAGCAGGCAGAATACCTAATGTTACTTGTCTGTTATCATTGTAGCACCATCACATTTGACAAGTGTTTTGCTGAACATAGGAAAGGCATAATAGCTTCAAACCACATTAACGTTACACCAATTGGCGTTGTGGTGAGGATGTGAGGTTAAACTTTAAGATGTTATTTACTGTGGCGATGAATTTTGTAAGTGTACGTTTTGTGTATGCAGTCTAGTTTCCACAACGAAACGATTTTTACGCTAACTTGTCACTGAAACAAAGATGCTATTGTTGGGTTTCATTCAGCACCGATAGAAAGGTCTTTACTGGAAAATATGAAATAGTCCGTGCTTGGATCTATGCTTTCATGCTCTTGTCAGACATGCTTTGCGCGTTTTTGACGATATTGAAGCTGGTGGTCATGCAGTTCATTCTAGGAGTTCATTGTACAGTAACATGGCAATATGCCTCTTCTGGTTGCAGGGGCGGGATGAAGTTGGCTCATGTTTAGCAGCCAATGAGCTGAGCGCTTGGCTGAGCAGCGTGCTCACAGCCACCCTTTCCTGTTGAATATTTTAGCCCATGCGCCACAGCTCCTCCGCCCCTTTCTCCCCATCTGCCATTTTGGTTTTGTTACCGTCTGCAGTCGCAAAGCCAGCAACGCAATTACATAGAGACTCTCAGCACAACGACATAGTGACTCGACAATATAGCGCAGACCAACCTTATCCCGCATCGCGTTTCTTTTCTTTGTACAAATCGTCGAATTTACATCCATAGTTATTACTGACATCTATATACTGCGGGCGAGGAGCGGGTTTGCACTGGGAAGGCACCGAGAAGGATTATTGGTAAGAAAAGAGAAATCAATGGAGCACGACTGTAATGGCTAGTCTATCATTGTCAAACATTGCTTACTCTTAGCGTTAAAGTTGGATGATGTATTTTTTTTTTGTTGGGGTGTTGAAATACTAATACATATCAATTGATGAGCTATGGTAGCTAGCTGTCAAAATCAACCCGTTGCTGTCTTTTGCGAGTATGTTGCATATAGCCGCAGCTGCTAGCTTGTAAAGTTGTGTTCCGCACTGGGGGAAATGTAGGCCTAGGCCGAGCTGCTAATGGATAGGCTGGCACGCTGGTGTGTTCTTGCCTCTTAAGTTATTAATGTTCTGTCTTTGTACACTTTGCCAAATCACTTAACTGATTAGTGGCACACAACCTACTTAATCGGGTTCCTATTGGTGGTGTTAACTAATATTTATGCTTTGCTGTATCACTCCGGATGCCTTTATTTTCATGTTTGACGAACTGGGACCGTTCTTATAGTAAAATGTAAAGGTTACATTTCATTTTAGCCGGTTGTAACGGTATTTGTTACGTGGCCCAACTCCCTTATCATTTGTAGTTGTTGGAAGGTTTATCAACGGTTGACTTTCACTTTTAGGACTCAGGGAAGTTGAGCTGCATTGGATGCGGAAATTGTGGCCGATCGTGTTCGCCGTGCGGTGGGGATGTGTTCGAGGGACTGCGGCCTTTTTTCACTTCCCAAAGTGACTGGGTTGACATACTTATTCCATTTAACACAATGTCCTTGGGTGTTTGATTGTTTTGGCTAACGCCCTTTTATATCTTCGTACACAGGGTAGTTCCAACGGCATTGTATGGTCTTTGTGTCCACACCTGCAGTCCGCCGTGAGGTGTTGCTCACTTTACCGCAGTGAAGTTTTTAATGATTCAGCTCTTTTTTTGTTGAAACGATGTTGGCGGTACTTAAATGCCGGTATAATGAACAAAACAAGTACATAAACAAGCCAGTCCTGTCCCTGACCATGAAAAGAACTGATAATGCTGCTATTCATGTCTCTTCCTAGGCTTAGTTCGTTTTCTAGCAGATTTGTGTTTGGCCTGCAGCCAGCCCAGCTGCTCCCTAGACTAGAAATCCTCTCAACGTGGGTCGCATTTATCTTGGCTACACATAATAATGGAACTGTAGTATTGATTTATGTATATTTTTTTCATTTATTTGAATATTATTTTGAAGCCATTGCTGGCTGGGTTGCCTCTGTCTGCTTGATTTAATTGAAGCTGTCAAACGAAATAAACTATTATAACTTAATTGATATAAACTTAAAAGATTTAATGTCGACATGGGGCAGCTTGTTTTGCCTCATATGACGGCCTTTAACAGTGTTTTTATTCACAGATGTCCAGCTCGCCGCTGTCCAAGAAGCGTCGCTTGTCAGGAACAGAGACGAAGACGGGATCCCACTGCTCCTCCTCTAACTCTGTCAGAACTGATCTGTCCCACACACCTGCCAACGTAAGCGCTAACACATACACTATATACCTCTGGTAAAACTTATTACATACATTTATTGCAACCCTTTGTGTTTTCCTAGGGCATGGCTAAGAATGGCAATGATGCTGAAATTGATGAAGGCCTGTACTCCAGACAACTGTAAGACTTATCTATGTGAATGTGTCCTTATCAAGGGAAACTGACCATTTTTGGGCTAGTTATTAAACAATGCATAGTTGAGCTGATGATACTTCCTGTCTTTCTTTAGTTACGTGTTGGGCCATGAAGCAATGAAGCGCATGCAGAACTCCAATGTCCTTATCTCTGGTATGAGAGGTCTTGGAGTTGAGATTGCCAAGAACATCATCCTGGGAGGAGTGAGAAGTGTCACTGTACACGACCAAGGAGTTGCAGAATGGAGAGACCTCTCCTCTCAGGTGTGTGTGTGTGTGTGTGAGTGTGAAAGCTTGCCTGTATATTCACATTTTGCAATAGTACAGCAATTTATTTCTTTTTTCTTCTCAGTCAGGAAGACCATGGTCCACTCAACCATTTTATATTATTGGATATTCATCTGGTGTGCCATAATCTTTGAGCATGATTCCAAAGTGCAGTGTGGCTCTATCTGTTGTGAGTCACACGTTGTGTAGTATTGTTGCCATACAAAGGGAGTTCTGTAGCCACCCCCACCCTTGCTGTCCAGGGGCTGACCCAGATCTGTCTGTGGGTGGCCTCTCCCTGGGACATAATCATACTAGAGCTAAACCCTGTTTTAAGACATTATTAAAGTGGATAGATTTGTTAAGGTATGTCAGCCCGTGACCCTAAATTCTGAGGTGTCTGTATAAGGCCATGCAGACAAGTGTGTGAATAGACTGCAGACAGAGACCTTTTTTTTGTCCCCTTACATAATTGAATGATTGCATATATAAGCTATATCTGTGATCCAGTCTGAGTTTAACCTTGTGCTCTCCTAATTTCTATTTCAGCCACTGGCATTTGCCCCAGTTTCCCTTCTCATTCAAGCTGAATAGAATAGCCTATGCATATTTCTGTCACTTATTTGACATGCCATCCATATTTAGGAAGTAGCCTTTATTCAACTACTGAATATCAGGCCATGTCCACACTGGCCACAATTTGAAAACCCATCTCTTCCTCTCTGATTTGGTCTTTCTTTCACACTAAGTCACAGACATATTTGGGGATTCAGCAGAACTGTTAGGAAGCAAACCGTACATTCAGCTTTTTCTGATTGCTTTTGAAACAACAAATGAATAATCGTGTAGATAAGAGGTTACTGAGCAGAGGTTTAAACTCAGGGCTTAAAGTTCTCAGGCGCCATGCTTGAATTCAGACAGTCATTTATATAATACTTCATTCAATACACTGTACCTATTTTCTTCCAGGGCAGATTTTCAGGATCCCAAATGGTTTCTTGCTTCAACCGTTTAAACTGCTGAAAGCAAGTGGAGTGACTAAATTGTGTCTGTCTCATTCTTACTAAATTAAATCTAAGTGGCCCAATTTGTCAGCTGACAGAGCTAGAGATTGATAAGATTTAGTTTTTCTCTTTTTCTATATTTTTCTTGTTGCCTTAATAAGGACTTACTGCTTGATTGAGTTAGTATCAATCTTTCCTTACATTCTATACATGTATATGTGTGATCAGTTTTACCTTCGGGAGGAGGACCTAGGGAAGAACCGAGCAGAGGTGAGTCAGCACCGTCTGGCTGAACTCAACAGCTACGTTCCTGTGAATGCCTACACCGAAGTACTCACCGACGACTACTTGACAAAGTTCCAGGTATAACTTGGGTAGAAGCTAGTGCCCCACTCATTTCAGCAGTCAAAAAGTGAAGACACGAAAAAGTGCAGTCTTAAATGTCTTTATACATCCTAGGTGGTAGTGCTGACTAACTCCACTCTGGAAGAGCAGCTGCACGTGGGAGAGTTCTGCCACAGCAAAGGAATCAAGCTAATCGTGGCAGACACGCGTGGTCTGTTTGGGTAAGCTTCTGACCCTTGTTCATTTACCTTTTTCACAAGAAGTGTAGAACAGGCTGTCAATATCTAATGCTGATGTTCACATGTTGGGTATTCTAGCCAACTTTTCTGTGACTTTGGTGAGGAGATGACTGTGTATGACACCAATGGAGAGCAGCCGCTGAGTGCCATGATTTCCATGATCACCAAGGTTAGTCCTAACATCTGGCCAAGAATTCTTTTTCAACCATGTGCTGCTAATAGGAACAAGGACTTTTTTTTTTGACACAATGTGGTTCATTCTTGGTTTCTCCAGGACAATCCCGGGGTTGTGACATGTCTGGATGAGGCCCGTCATGGCTTTGAGAGTGGAGATTATGTCACCTTCACAGAGGTTCAGGGTATGACCGAGCTCAATAGCTGCCAGCCAGTGGAAATTAAAGTTCTGGGTAAGACCTGTTTTGTATTTCAGAAAAAGCCAAGTTTTGGTTAGGTTTGTTATAATGGTTACAAATTGACATACTTTGTTCTTTATCCAGGTCCCTACACCTTCAGCATCTGTGAGACATCTGGCTTTACAGATTACGTAAGAGGAGGAATTGTTTCCCAGGTCAAGATGCCCAAGAAGATTTCTTTTGTAAGTGTCTGCCTTTTTCCACACGGTTATTTCACCTTGACATAGCAGTACATTTACAGAAATATTTTTTTCTTCCCATTATAGAGCTTTTTTGGTGTGGCTATTACTTAGTTTTTTTTATTTTCCCCCTCAATTACTCCCACTGTAAATCTGATTACGAGTTCAACCTCACTATCTTGTTTGTCCTTCTGTGCAGAAATCCATCTCTTCCTCCATGACTGAACCAGAGTTCATACTGACAGACTTTGCCAAGTTTGAGCGTCCAGGGCAGCTGCACGTGGGCTTCCAGGCCATCCATGCCTTCCAGAAGAAACACAACCACCTTCCTGCACCTTGGAACCAGGTCAATCTAAAAAAAAAATATACCAGAGTGGCTTGAAGTTTTTAATGCAAGGATTATGGATAAAACTACTTGCACCATTTTTTGATAATGGCATTTATTACATTTATGTCAAATGAGATGAGTTGTATTTTTGGGAAAGATGAAATAACTTAATTTAGCCTCCATCATTACATGCAAAAACTAAAAAATCACTGTAGGATTACACCAATAGTTTTGCAGTGGGTGCCTAGATGGCTCACCTGGTGGAGCAGGTGCCCGTATGTGGAGGTTTACTCCTCACGACGGGTTCAACTTATTTTTTTTTTATTTTTTTTTGTAAATGGTTGTGCAGCATAGCGAGATTTATATTTTATTAATAAAGTCAGTACGATATCTTTGGCATTTTGTAAAATGCTGAGCTGTGTGTATTCCAGGCTGATGGTGATGAGCTATTGACATTAGCCAAAGAGGTGAACTCGGCCCAGACGGGGTCAGCTAAAGTCGAGCAGTTGGATGAAGCGCTTATCAAAAAGATGTCATTTGTTGTTGCTGGTGACCTCGCCCCTGTCAATGCCTTTATTGGAGGTCTGGCTGCACAGGAAGTGATGAAGGTCAGTGCAAATTGAGGTGGTGATTGTGGAGTGGTAGTATGTTTATCTCTGATTGGCCATGTACAGCACTAACTTGTTCAAACCAATCAATCTTTCAATCTTTTTACTTTGCTTGTTGTTTCAGGCATGCACTGGAAAATTTATGCCCATAATGCAGTGGCTGTACTTTGATGCCCTGGAGTGCCTGGCTGAAGAGGAAGGTGTCGAGCTCACAGAGGAAGAGTGTGCCCCTGTAGGTGTTAAGAGCACATTACACACTTATACTAAGGGTGGATGCACATGATGGCGTTAAACCTTTTTTTTTCTCCTTGTATTTTTCTCCCAGAGGAACTGTCGATACGATGGGCAGATTGCAGTGTTTGGCACTAAGTTGCAGGATATGCTTGCCAAACAGCGCTACTTCCTGGTGAGTTGCCCAATGGAAAACTTGCCAGCATCCTGTTGCTAAGGGAGATTAAAATGAGAAGTCTGGGGATATTCTTTATTTTTCTTATTGTCAACAAATTGCATGAAAAGCAAAACCAGCAATGAATTAATCAAGTATTGTCTGTCTGTAGTGGCCAGTTAGCTCAGTTGGTAGAGCAGGCACACACATATTGATGGTCATTCCGTCCCTCCCCTTTCATATCTGAGCTTTCCTATCATTAAAGGCGGACATAAAACTTATAGTGGAGTTTAATAAAGTATTTAGCCTTAAAAAATGAAACTACTTTATACACAGTATGATGGTGACCAGTTTTTAAAGGGGCTGTTCTGCAAATACTGGGGGGAAAGGTGTACTGGAATTGCCTCCACACAACATTTACAGACTGTTCCCTAATATGTGCAGTGCATAAGTTTTTTTTTCACGGCCACATGCACACGTGGCTGGACTGGCTATCCAAACGAACGGCGCAGCTCTGATTTCAACACACACAGAAAGAAGGTGACATCAGTCTCTGCTCAGTGCGCCTTTACTCCACTATTTGTTTATGCAGAAAATAATTGTTTGCCGCAATATAGTCTAGCCCCATTTGCGTCTTCAGTAGAAACAAACTAATTTAGTTTTAATTCTGTGTGTATAGTATACAGTGTTTACCCAGTAGGAGGAGCAGCCATGAGTAACGTAAATCTGTAAGTGGAGGCATGGGCCAGTACCTTATTTATGCAGTGTAAATGGATGGTGGTTATTAAATGGTGTCTGTCAATGGGATACACAGGACAACTTGGAGAGCTTTACTCACTGTAAGTTTGATCATTCCAGGTCGGAGCCGGTGCAATTGGCTGCGAGCTGTTGAAAAACTTTGCCATGATTGGACTGGCAGGTGGGGAGGGAGAGGTCATTGTGACAGACATGGACACCATAGAGAAGTCCAACCTCAACAGACAGTTCCTCTTCAGACCCTCAGATGTTACGGTCAGTATCACCTTTTGCTGCATGTGGATTTTCTTTTCTGATTGACTAGACATCTTAATTAGGGTTTTTTTTAGGGCCTATTTATTTATTTTCTCATCAACCTTAGCTGATGACTGATACGGGCTGCTGATATTTGGAGACAATACTGCTTTTGTTCCCTCAGTTTACATTATAAAAATGACAGGATGATAACAAATGTTACAAGTCTCAATTTAAAAAGGAACATTTATTGAACTTAAACTATTAAACAAATAGTAAAGGTAAGCTAGAACATGTTAAAAAAAAGAGTTAAGTGCTAAAAGTTCTGAAATATTTAAGTATAATTAAAATTCTGAAAATAAATTCTTAAAAGAATTATTTAAGCATAAATAAAATAATTGCACTGCACACAGTTGCAACAAGCAAGCAGCATAATAAAGTAAACACATCGGCCATTCTGGTATTGGAACTAGATGTCACAAGACCAGGTATTTAGGTTTAAGTTGACACCAAAATTCTAGAAATGTGACTGTCCTAGTTGTTCTACAGTACCGTAGATACCAGGGGATGCAATTCCCCTGGACACGTACAAATCGCCACCACAAATCGTCCACATCACTCCTTGCCTAGCTTGGTTGACACCAGACCCTTCTCAGTTGTAACTGAGAGTGGGCCTGGAGAAGGTTCATTCACAGGCCATTTCCAAAGAGGTGCCACCAATGGCACCTCAAATGCAATGCCTCTGGACGCAATTGGATAGACCTAAAACCAATCTGAGTGATGGAGATGGCGAATGCAGACTGACGGAAAAACATCTCAACCAGCAAACATGTTGCAGAGTCTGTCATCATCTAACGCCCGCCTCAACAGTGATTAGTGCCTCAATTTGGGGGAAATTGGAAATGGGCTCTTGGCCAGACGGACTTGCAGGGCAAATCTCAAATTTGCCGAAAATTCGTCAGGGTTTTCCAAGGCTACTCCTTACAAAACAGTGACAGAAATTTTGATACGCACTGACACTGAAAAAATAAATTACTGTCCCAACCCTCCTCAAATGTTTAAAGGAATTCATTAATGTTTGAGTATTCTTTTATCTCATTTTTACACCGTGTTTTTGACTTTGTGTACTTTTGGTGGTATCTGTACTGACTACTAGATTTTTGGTGTTGTAACATCCCTAATTGAAACACAGTTTGATACATGAAATGGTTTATTTGGCTTTATTCAAGGGTGGCCTTATGCTAGAAAATTTTGATTTGAGGAACACACAACTGCGAGACACTTGCCATTAATTTTGTTGGAATGTCCTTATTGGTGGAGCCCTCATTGTATCAGACTACACATTAGTGATAGACCGACTTTATTGGCCGGCCTATATATCGGCCCGATATTTGTGTTTTAACGTGCATCGGCCAATACGCGTCTGCTGCGTTTGTCTATTTTTTTCTCTCCCTGGCATTATTTACAGATGGGTAGCTTTTTGTTGCTGTAGACGCTGCAGTTCACATGCAGACCATGCACTGCCCCTCCACCACTAACACCATGGTAGTCTTAAATTACAACTCAATCCCTTTATTTCAATGGCTGCTTTTCAGGTCTATTTTCTTATATTATTTAAATGTGTTGACAAAGGACATTTTGTGATGACCTAATTTATATCTGTCTTATATGTCAGTAAGCAATGCATCGTCAAGGCTGTGTTGTAGATGTTGATGAAAGCCCTCATTGCCCCTTGCACAGTTAACCATATGCAGTGCACCCATCCATATGATGCACATTGCACACACAATTTGGGTGATATGAATGTAAGATGATTGCAGAAGTGACACTGATCTGTGTTTTTTTTTAAAGAAATGGCAGAGCAGATTCTAAAAAATCCAGTGTTGCAGGTTTTACTTTTTTAATGATGTAAATTGAGGGCGCAAAAGCAATATTGGCTCAAGAAAATCCGCAGCCCATATTGGTCATAGGCTGATGGAAAGAAAACTCTGCATCGCACTAAAAAATCCATATCTGTCGATCCCCTACAATGCATCATGCACAAATTAGAGTATTTTGTGTGGACTGCAAATCAATCAACTATGACCACTGTAGCGGTTTTCTGCTTGTTAGTTGCGATATGGTTTGTATTTCATCATCAAAGTGAAAAGGTCACAATTGATAACATTTTTGTGTCTGTGGTAATAGAAAATGAAGAGTGACACAGCTGCTGCTGCAGTAAAGCAGATGAACCCCTCCATGAGGATCACAGGTCACCAGAACAGGGTGGGCCCTGACACAGAGAGGATCTACGATGACGACTTCTTTGAAAGCCTTGATGGAGTGACAAATGCGCTAGACAATGTTGATGCACGTAAGAGACACAGAAATTTAAAGAATTGAAAAAAATTGACCGTTTAACATGTCATTTAGGATCTTGACCTGTGAAACCATACATCACCTTCTTTATTTAAGCTCTGTCTTCTGCCTTGTGTTTTGTGCCTGTTGTGCAGGTATGTACATGGATCGGAGGTGTGTGTACTATCGCAAACCCTTACTGGAGTCTGGTACTCTGGGTACCAAAGGCAATGTCCAGGTTGTGATCCCCTTCCTCACAGAGTCGTACAGCTCCAGCCAAGACCCACCTGAGAAGTCCATCCCCATCTGTACCCTCAAGAATTTCCCAAATGCCATTGAACACACACTGCAGGTCAGTTGGCGCACACAAAATATGTATAAGGTATAGAATTATTGAATATGTCCTGCTGTAACAACTTTTGGTAAGATTGTATTTAATCAACAATTCAAACAGGAGAACAGTAATATCTCTGAGAAGTTTCACAATATGATTAAATGGGGAATGAAATTGTCTTGCCCAACACTAGATAAACCCTACCTCAATCTGTTTTACACACATACTGTACTTCTGAGTCAGTGAATTGACTCTATGATTGATCTACTCTCAATGTCTCCTGTTCAGTGGGCTCGTGATGAGTTTGAGGGACTATTCAAACAGCCACCAGAGAACGCCATGCAGTACCTCTCGTAAGTTGCCTTGCCTTCCCTGTCATACCAAAGTGACCATTGTTTTCGCATTAATAGTCTGGAGCAGGTAATACTGTCAAGTGTTTGTGGAATTTGTAGGTGAACCTCAGTACTAGACTATTTAGCAATCTATAAAAGGTCTCAGAAGGTTCCTTGTTGTTCTACGGTTTAATATTAAAAGCTGTTGCTTTCGTGGTAGGTAGTCTGCTACAGACTATATTTAAACCTCTAAAGAAAAAAAAATCCCAAGAAATGATTCTTAAATCGACCCTTCTGGGTGAACAGATGAACAAAAAGTGGCAGCTCCTCACATGTTTGTAACCATCATGAAGTTTATGATCATTATCTTCGCAGAGATCCTAAATTCATGGAGCGTACTCTGAAACTCCCCGGAGCTCAGCCTGTCGAGGTGCTGGATGCTGTTCACAAAAGTCTCGTCACAGACTGCCCCCACAGCTGGGCTGACTGTGTAGCCTGGGCACGCAACCACTGGCAGTGCCAATACAGCAACAACATCCGCCAGCTACTGCACAACTTCCCCCCAGATCAGGTACATACTGAACTCACTGTATGATGAATATCACAGTTGACTTGGAATGCTTGCTGTCCAGCTGAACATTGCCATGCCCCCTTTAACTTATTTTCCAATTTTAAGTTATATGCAATTTTGTTTGCACATATACTGGGTATTACGCAGTCTTGAAATCATTGATAGTCTTAAATTTGATGATCTCAAATTAATAAGACTTGAATTTTAGTATACAAAGTCTTGGATATTGTTACAAAGGATTTATATTGTTTTTGCCTTTCCTTGGATTAAGTTCAAAGTGTAACAAAATGAACTGTTACTAACTAATGTAGACTAATTAAAAACTGACCGGAGCCCATCTCTAGATGCACCAGAGGACCGAGACACAAAGTAAATGCGCCTCTCTGACCGGTTAGTGGTTAAACTGAGCGGAGGATGTGTGGAATGTGTCGGAGCTTGGCTGGCCGCTCGGCGCTTTCAGACAAAGCTCAAGCTAACAGACTAACAGCTTATTAGCTAGCCAAACACCGAGCTGTAACATCTTCAAAGATTGGATCTGTTGGCACGTTAATCTGCTCAGTGTTTGTGTTATAACAAACGGAGCGAGCAGCCACCGGACTCTAACATTTTGATCCGTGCAGCGCTTCACTGTGAGCGGTGACCGGCAGGTAACGTTAAAGGTTATCTGTTACTGTAGCAGAGCTGCAAGTTAACACTGAACTGAGCTGTTTTTTCAGTGTTATACATTGCTGCAGGTATTCATGCATGACTGTTGGTGATTTACAGAGGTGGAAGACTTACTCAGATCATGTATTGCAGTGAAAGCAGAATAAACAGTATTAAATTACTTGTCAGTTACAAGTCCTGCATTCAACATATTAATAGTATTATCAAAATATACTTAAAGTACCAAAAGTAAGTGCTCATTATACGGTGTAATATATCTTAATGTATTGGCTTATATTATAATCCAATAAATTGTATTAAACATGACTGATAATTTAAAGAAAATATTTTAATTCAAGCAGCCGTCTTGTACATAATTATTTTCTAGGGTTTAAAAGTTATACAGAGTTGACATTTTCATACTTGGTTACGAAGTTGGAATTTAATTCCATTTGAAGTGGTATTAAAAAGGTCTTAAAGCCTTGATTTTAAGTTGGAGGATCCTGGGAGACCCTGATATAGGGCTGCACAATTAATCTAATTTGAATCCGTTTTTACTTCCCACGATCAAATTTGCGTGATCAACCTTTTTCTTTTTTTCTTTCTTTTTTTCTTTTTAATAGAACGCGTTTTCTTTTTTTTCTTTTTTTTTTGCAAAGCCAATCTACCGCTCCGTAAACCACTAATCATGTGCCAGTCAGTGGTTCCCTGCACCGCGCAGCTTAGTTTCAGTCATAGAGGACAGTAACTGGAGAAAAATTCAACAGCAGTCGGTTATGTCTGTCTTAATGTTTACCAGTAAATGCAACATTTTACCCTACCCTGATATAACACATGCTAACTGTTCAACACAGCTGTTAAGCGATTATGAACTGTAATCACATGTTGATTTAAGGTGTTAAGTTCTTGTATGTGCCGGTTTCTTTCAGAGGTGCAAATGTTCCACCAAAGAACACAGACTATTTTGTTGAGCCGCCGTCACTTGAGCTTGTCGCCACCCAAGATGATTGTGATTGGTTTGAGGGGGGGAAAAAAGCGCAATCTAAAACACGTGGTTAGCCAGACCTGTCACAGTGCTGTGGAAAGTCTGGTCTGGCAATTCGAGACTACGCTGAACATGAACCACAATGCCCCCATCTGGTCCGACTGGAGTAATTTCTCAATTAATGCTATCTAATTAAAGGCATCCAATGTAATAATGCAATTGTCATAAGACAAGTTATGGAACCATTATTTCTAAACCCAGCTTTTAAGGTTGTGCATTTCAGTGCTCTTGAAGTGTTATTTGTGGCTTTCAGCTCACCAGCTCTGGTGCCCCCTTCTGGTCTGGCCCAAAGAGGTGTCCTCACCCACTAGAATTCAGCACTAGCAATGTAAGTACGGACCTGTTATGTTCCGTTTGTACAGACCAACATCTGCTCTGAGCTTGTCTATCCAGTCTCAAGACCTGACAATGACAAGTGCTCTCTTGTAGGAGCTGCACATGGACTATGTAATGGCAGGAGCCAACCTCTTTGCACACACCTACGGCATGCCAGGCAGCACTGATCGTGCAGGTGTGATTAAGATCTTGCAGGATGTCAAGGTGCCACCCTTCACCCCTCGTTCAGGGGTTAAAATCCATGTCTCTGATCAGGAGCTGCAGAATAGCAATTCCTCTGTTGGTAAGATGGGCACAAAGCATATAAGTCATCCATTAAGGTCGGACATCATCGGCTAAGGAGTTTTCTTGTTGTAAATAGCTTATATATTGATACTGTGAGACGCGTGTACAACTGATCTTTGTAAATAGATGACTGCAGACTGGAGGAGCTGAAGGCCCAGCTGCCTTCCCCTGAGACATCCCAGTTCAAACTGTGCGCCATTGACTTTGAGAAGGTACACTATCTTTCCTCCTACATGTACATTTCTCTTTAAGCGCCTCAACTATACTGTTGGTCCTCAGTGTAAACTCAATCAAGTCCTATTTAAGTGACGGCTGTGCGCCCTGTGTTAACAGGATGATGATACAAACTTCCACATGGACTTCATTGTAGCATCGTCAAACCTGAGGGCAGAGAACTACGACATTCCCCCTGCGGACAGACACAAGGTGGGGGCACATTTGTTTGGCATTGGGTGAAATAACTTTGAACTGTTTTGTTGCAAATGTATCTCCTGAAACAAAAATCAACTTTGTTCTTTTTGCTCATTACGCTGGTACTCATCACCATCCAAACAGAGCAAACTGATAGCTGGCAAGATCATTCCTGCCATCGCCACGACCACGTCCGCAGTGGTGGGCCTGGTGTGCCTGGAGCTCATCAAGATAGTCCAAGGACACAAGAAGCTGGAATCTTTTAAAAACGGCTTCATGAACTTGGCCCTGCCTTTCTTTGCCTTTTCTGAGCCCATTGCTGCTCCAACACACAAGGTAGGCAACTGCATGTGTATCACTTCTTGTGTTGGCTAATCAGACGTCAATATGAGGATGTATGTGTCCCCACTGTCAAAGTATTTTGCAATAATCTGTCATCTCTGAAATGTAGTTATCAGAGGAATTTTTAGTGGCTTTATTTACTCAAGCATAATATACATTTTTGTTTATGAAATTGTCAGAAATAACAGGTCAGTGCAAACAATTCTATCATAAGGTAACCAGTCATTTACTGGTTATTAGATGTTTTAGTCTCCGATGATGATCCAGCCATGCTAATACTGATACACCAGGCAGATGCAGTGTGTCTGCCTGGCTGTAAGTGAGTGCAACTCACCTTCTCATGCTGATTGGTATCAGTGTGTGCTGAGGAGAAATATAAATGTTTTTTTTTTTTTTTATTCTACCCTGCTTTTAATGCATTTAAGCAAAGGGCAACAATAACTGGGTGCCATTTGCAATGTCTCTGTGACTTGCATCTTCATTGGCATCAACCCTCACTTTTTGTTTTTGCAGTACTATGAAATTGATTGGACGTTGTGGGATCGCTTCGAGGTCACAGGGTTGCAGCCTAATGGAGAGGAGATGACACTCCGACAGTTCCTGGACTACTTTAAAGTGCGTTCTCATCAACTCCTCTTCACTTTGCCACTATGTGGTTTCTGGGGTACAATTAACCCTATTTTTGTTTTTCTGTTCTTTGACAGAATGAGCATAAGTTGGAGATCACCATGCTTTCTCAGGGAGTGTCCATGCTCTATTCTTTCTTCATGCCTGCTGCCAAACTCAAAGAGAGACTGGACCTGCCGTGAGTATATTATCTAGATGCACTTGAGACGTGTAACATGAGTGTTTTATTCAGTGTCATAGTTGTGTTCTTCTGTGTCCTGCAGGATGACGGAGATTGTCACCAAGGTGTCCAAAAAGAAGCTAGGCAAGCATGTGAAAGCCCTGGTGTTTGAGCTGTGCTGTAATGACCTGTCAGACGAAGACGTGGAAGTGCCCTATGTCAGATACACCATCCGCTGAGCTCCACAATGATCCCATCCACAGGAGGGTGGAAAGACGGGGTGTGCGTGTTGAGGAGGAAATTGGGGA
Source organism: Percina caprodes (assembly GCA_013375575.1). Classification (NCBI taxonomy): domain Eukaryota; kingdom Metazoa; phylum Chordata; class Actinopteri; order Perciformes; family Percidae; genus Percina; species Percina caprodes. The sequence continues at coordinate 1,786,905 of JABXJD010000087.1, forward strand.
TGGGTGGGTTGATCCAGGTCAGCTCTATTGGATCAATCAGTTCTTTTTTTTTTTTTTTTTTTTTTTAGGCCTGTGGTTTGTGTAAACCTGTGCCTGAGTGTACATAGCCCCAGTAAGCTGACTTAAGGTTAATTGTATGTGTTAGGTATCCAGTTGTTGGTTGTCTCTGGGAATGGGGGAGGGGGGAGGGTCCTTGGAGGAAGGGAGCATGTATACTGGACCTCAGTGTTTCTCAGTAGCAGAACTGTTCCGCTCAGTTTAATTCTAAACATTAGTGTTCTCTTGGTACTCCAAAGCCTAGCCAGTGTCCCACTAAAATATCCTCAAACTCTTTACAAGCCTTCAGCACTATAGGAGGGATCTTTTTAAACCAGCCAACTGTCTCCCCTCCACTCTACTTGCTCTCTTCCCTCTTCCAACCCCTGTCTCATAGACCTGGTTCCACATTACTGTGTTTTTTTCTTTTTAAATTCTTTTTTTTTATAAAAGATGCACCATTAAATAAAAAGGTCAGCCAAGAATCCCAGAAATGCCCTTAATTTTTACCCGGGTCCCAACATTTGAAACTGTAGGAGCACCTGAGGACACCGCTAAACCAGAGTCAACGGCCCCTCCCGGCTTGAAAGTAATCAGAGTATCTCATGCTGGCATAATATGAACCCTTGCCTGTTTGAGGCACCACTACACCCACCTCAACTAACACTCTGGCTTTGGAGGGGCTCTTGCACAGGACATCAGTTTTCTTTGTATTTCATGTGTTTTGTTTATTTCTATTTTTATTTTTTTGGGGTGGGGGGGTGGCCAACAGTTTTTGTGCACACACCGTGTAGATCATAAACTGTCTTCTTTCTACTTTGTTAACTCCAAATGACATTACAGTATAAGAGCAAGGCAATGAGATGGGTCTTGAAACGGGAGCACTTAGTGTGATAGTGAATAAATATGTAAAAACTCACCTGCATTTGTGTGGTTATTTGACTTTGTGTAGATTTGGTAAATGTTTAAATGTCACTTTGTCGTATTACTTCAATAAAACAACAATTTGAAGGTGTTAGATACTTTTGGGTTTTTCCTGTCTGACCTGCTTCTGCCGCTTTCATTAGAAGTTTTGTAGAACGTATCCGGGAAGCGCACCCTATATCAAAACGCCCACCTGTGAAACGATTTAAAAACAACTTATTTGGATTTATATTTTTTTTTTATGCAAAGTGCAATAAATTCAGTCCTGGATGACCTTGTTGAAGTATGAAGTTTTTTTTATCTTTATTAATAAAGCATAAATCTACAAAGTGATGTAGAAGTTCGATCTGTTTGCTGGTGTGATAGGTTAGAACCAGTCAAGTTTTAAAGCCTCGGAGCGGATACGTGAGTATGTGCAACCCTAAAGGATGTGGTCTGGTGCGAGATGAGGAAGGAGTGCACTGAACTCTGACAAGCTCCATGCAAAGAACTCGCTGTACGTTACTGAAACAAAAAGACTGCTGTGAATTTGGATGTCAATGCTTTTATTTTGAGAGTGTGTAATGTTTCTGTAAAGATGCAGTGAAGACAAAAGATGGACGTGGAGGAGACTGGTGAAACGAGGACTTCCTGGTATGGTACTTATTTGTATTACCTTTTTTCTATCTTGTGGTACCACATACTATATATTAATGCTGAAATCAGACTGGAGCAAGCTTCAAAATCTAACAGAGTATAGTATACCTATATGTAGGAGAAACATTGTATTTGAAGTTGGTACACATCTTGTTTAATGGTAAAGATTAACCCAAAAAGTTAAGTACTTAAGTGTTTATCTTTTACTTAAATATTGTACTTTTCTGTAACATGAGGCACAAATTTATAAAGAGTCATGAAGGCACATTAGGAACTAGGATCTATTCAGCTACTCAGAGCGTTGTGTTTCTAAGCTCTATGTCAAGTAAAATGGCTGTTATTACTAACTAATATCTAGGGGTCTGGTTTTTGCCCACTAAGGTCTGCAGCGCAAGGAGAGACACAGTCCATCCCCTGTGACCATGCTGGGGTTAGTCATGCCATCTACCTTATTTCTTTCACCTCAAATTTCTCATCTAAAACCTACTTGGTCTCTCTCTTAAAAACCAAGAAACTTACTGTCTCGTAAATTTCTTCTTTTTAGAAGAAGAGAAAACAAGACCCTGAACCTGTTATCAGAATCATAGAGGTGAGTGATATGTCACATGTACCATTAAAACCCTAGTGCCTCTTCTTTATCTTCAAGTCTTTCTCTGTAACTAACGGAAGTTAGTCAACAATACCTTTGTGACCACAATGCTGACGAGAGATGTGAACTTCATGTTTAGCTGTGCAGCCACAAGCTCCTTGAATACACAGGCCTCTAAATGTTGTTTAAAACCAGTCAGTCTTGCCACATTTTAGCCACTGATTTTCCACTTTTGGAGTTTATTTGTTTTGCTGGCATATTTATCACATGTATAATAAAGGCATACATTTTTACTGTGAGTATTTAAATACTTTAATACTTACTCTGATACTACGCTGACTATACAGCTGATATGGTTTGTGTGGCACAAAACAGGCAGCTTGTATTTTACTACAGAGGCACAGCTTCAACCCTTCTTCCTCTTTGAAAGTGTCACACAGGAAATGAGAGATCCGCACCATGCAACATCTCACCCTTCTTGACATCTCTCTCTTTCCTGAACACACATCTTTCTCAAGAACACTACAAGCTTATTCTGTTGTTTGTGCGTCCTGTTGTGTTTTATCAGGATGAAGAGGAAGATGAGGAGGCTGAGATGTCTGACCACAAGGATTCAGAGGTGAGGTGTTCCTCTTTTGCAGGTGCCAGATGTGCATTCAGTTGTTTTAAAGTCTTCTAATGTACCGCCAGTAATAGTTGGATGCATGACCCACCCTGATAAGCTTGAAGACCATTTTGTTCAAACGTGTCAAAGCTGGATTCTTACCTTTTTTAATGTTGACTTTTTTTTTTTAGGAGCCCAGTAATAAAAGGGTCAAACCTGTGGTTAAGTCCAACAGCCTAACAGGTGTCATAACCCCGGTGAAGACCCCTGCTCTGAAACGCTTTGGACTGTCCATTTCGGTAACAAGTCACAAACGGACACACCTCTTATACAAAATGAATAGCTAACAACCTTCAACTACTACTATTTTCACAGCGGTCCATTAGTTTCCGCACAGAGGCTCGACCTTTGCCCCCGGCTCCCCTGCGCACTCGCACGAAGGCCTCGTCGTTTCCACGCCGACGCAACAGCCAATGTTGGAGTGATACTGTGGAGAGTCATGACCTCACTGCAAAGGAGATCAAACGACAAGAGGTGCGAGCTGCAAGGACTAAACTTTCTGCAGGGTTATTTTGGGCTGGACAATATATCGATATTATATCAATATACTGTATGAGGCTAGATATTGTCTAAAATGTTCAATATCGCAATATGACACAAGTGTTGTCTTTTCCTGTTTCAACCCTACAATATTGCTGCATTATCAATGTATTTGGTCAGAAATATTGTGATATTTGATTTTCTCTATATCACCCAGCTCTAGGTTAATATTTAATATTGTGCAATGTTTTTTGGAGGGTATGTGGTTTAAGTTGTGGGGCTGTGGTTGGAGTGTGACTAGTGCCTACTCTTTACATATGTGAAGCAGCTCTACACTGCACAGGGATTTTGAAAGAGGATGTGAGCTGGCACTCAACTTCCTTTATTGAACAATCAGCTGTGAGAGCTCATGCTGTCTGTCTCTGTGGATGTCACATTGTATCCAGGCGTATGTTTGCATGTGCTTGTATCCACATGTCAGTGTGCATGTGTCTCCTGCAGGTGATCTATGAACTGACTCAGGGTGAGAAACAACTCATTGAGGACCTCAGTCTGGTCAAGAAGGTACTTGTTGACAAAAACAATAGCATTTGAGCTCTATTATTATTATAATATCAGAGCCATTTTGCTGATCTGAGCTTCTCACACTTGTTCCGGTACTGCATTCATTCTTTCCTTACCTTTGCCTCCTTTGTCTCTGTGTGCTACCAGGTGTACTATGAGCCCATGCTGAAGTTGGACATCCTGACAGAGAGTGAGCTTGGACAGATCTTTGGTACACTGGACTCTCTCATTCCTCTCCATCAAGGTAAACCATCTCTCTGCAATGCACACTCTCCCATTTGTCTCATCGTTCTAACTCTGGGTTTTTAAGTCTTTAACCCTCTGATGTCTAAGGGCATTTAACATTTCTTCTTAAATTCACCTTTTAAGGCTATTTGCATATAACTAATCCCCATGTGTTTCATGGCAAAATGTTCCAAACAAACACTGCTTTCTATAAAGTGAAGCCCAAATTTGTTCCAGATCAACGTGTTTCTCAAATCTCTTGAGGAAACATACCTACACTCAAGTTTTTGGTGCTTGAAAGAAAGTTTACAAAAGTGCTGGGTTCACAAAAGCAGCTTAATGGATTGATAAAATATTATATTTTGTAATATTGCTTTTCGAGTAGTAGTGTTGTCAAAACATTGCTTGGACTCGCCGGTGCGTCTTTTGTCTTAAAAGGTGTAATATTTTATTTCCATTGGTATTTTATATCTTCTTTTGCTTTCTCATTTTCTGTTTGGATCTTACAATGTTTTAACAATGTTTATCATGGGAAGCATGTGACGTTGTCTGTGAAAGGTGTTCTATCAAATAAACGTTTTATTATTATTATTATTATTATTATTATCAACCCTTTTATTTCCTAATCATGTATAAGGTAATTATGGCTGAGTGAAAAGTAAAGTATTATTTGTTGACTTTCATTGTTTCACACTGTTCTGTCCAAATTAACGATTCCAAGTAAATTCAATTTTGTTTAAATTCAATATTGGAGGTGGACCGCCACTGCATTAGACATCAGTTTTTACAATATATATGCATCTTCCCAGGAACTATGACCTAGATGACTGAGATATTGATTTTAACTGTGTTGTTCAGACCCAAAATAATAATGGAAAGCCATTCAGGGAGATTGCTCATTGATTTACTTGTGGTTGCATGTTATAACTGAGTGAGATTTTGCTGATGATGCATGTCTTTAAGTAAAGGAGGTAGAAGGAGTTGAGTGTGATGTTTATCTGTCTCCGAGCTGTAGTAACCATGCATTCAGTCAGAAAAAATCTATAAGAATTCAACAGTACGAGTGTGCTATCTTTATTTTGTACCAGATCTTCTGTATCGTCTTGAGCGGCTGAGGGGATTAGAGAAGACAGTTGGAGAGGTGGGGCCTACTCTGATGAACTGGGTGAGTATTTCCATGGAAACCAATGACAGAGATAAAAAGAGAAAATGGCACAACCCACCGTCACTTTCTCCAGTTCCTGTTTTTACCCTAATTGTGTTCCTTTACAAACCACAGTCACTGAGTTCAGTCTGTGTTATTCTCTGCTTCTTTTTTAATTTTAATGTAATCTTCATTTTATCGGGCAGTCTCAGGACACCTGATTAACTGGCTACACATTCCCCTTTGTCTGCAGTTTCCTTGCCTGGAGGCCTATGTTACATACTGCTGTAACCAGGTGTGGGCCAAAGCGCTGCTGGACCAGAAAAAGAACGAGAAAAAAGTGGAGCACTTCTTGCGCTTGTGTCAGGAGTCTTCTTTTAGTAGGAAACTGGACCTGTGGAACTTCCTGGATCTCCCTCGGAGCCGTTTGGTCAAATACCCCCTCCTGTTGAAAGAGATACAGAAGTGCACGCCTCCAGAGCACCCAGATGAAGACACATTGTCTGATGCTGTAAGTTCATGTCCTACACATTAATCTTCATGATTTTTTTTTAGAAGGTTTAGATAGAACAGAGTTTCCTCTATATGAACTAATAAAAGGTTTCCTTAACAATAATCATCACTAATAAATGGTAAATTATTGGTTAATTAAACTTAAGTTAATAGTGATTTTACTGTTAACAAACAATAAAAAGAGAACTAATAATGCTTATTTATTATTAGTAATGGTTTAATTTATTTTAACAGTTTATTTTTGTACACATAACATTTTATATATTATATACAGTATTTGTTTATGATATACTGTTTTAACTGTAAAGAGGATTATATTACCTTGTTTATGGTTAATAAATACTATGCAAAGCATCTATAAACATTATTTAGATAGATATTGTCAGTGCACAAATAGTACAATATTTGATGTCTTTTATAAATCACAAACAAAATATTTATTTGGGTCAAATAATGTTACCTGATGCTTTATAAGCAACTTATTAGTCATTAGCAATATATTATAAGCATTAGTTGTTTTACAGATGGTTTACAAAACAACTATTAACCTTTGACAAAGTATTATCTATCTATGTAAATGTATTAACTAATTATTGGATAAACTAATAATAGATGAACATATACTATGTTATTTGTTGTTAATTGTCATACATTACTGACAATTAAAATTTTTAATTATTTCATTGTCTAACAGAAAAAATAACTAAAGTTTAATTAACTATTCATTTACAATGTAATTTTTACAATTTTTACAATGTGTCAGTAAAATCTCATACACAGTAAACCTCTAATTATATATTTCTACAAATTTCAATTATTTTCACAATCATATACATGTATGTGGTCAGATTGCACTTGATTATAATACACTAATCCATATGATTAAAACGCAATACTGTTCAAATACACATTAGTACAAAAGAAATATTGTTGATTTAAGGCTTTGTAAGTTTTACAGGTTTTATGCTTTTCTTTCCTTAATATGAAATCCATCAGACTAGGCTTGACTAGTAGGGGAAGTGCAGACATTTGGCTTTAAATTCTAAAATACTTTTGCACATTAGCGCCACCAAATGGCAGCAAGAGTTTTTTAAAACATGAACTTTAGTAGGCAGTGATTCTGTGACATGACGTGTTCAGCAGTTCAGCTGGTCCGCAATGACTTTATACTAGAGGTATAAAAATCGTCATGTGCTCAGTGCTGTAGTTTTATTTATCCAATTCATTTAGTATTTGAGCACTGCAGAATGTTTTGTTTTTGAAGCTTGAAAAGCTATGAATTAAATATCCAATGTGGCTTTAATAACACAATGTATTTGATGCATCGTGATGCATCGTGATGCATCGTGATGCATCGAGATATCGACTCGCAGACATGCTAATCGTTATCGAATTGGGAGATCAGTGAAGATTCATACCTCTACTTTATACTATAGATGACTTGAGGAATGGTAAATGGAAAATAAGTTCAGGAGACAGCTTAGCATTTTGTCATGCCTGTAGTCTTTTAATGTGGACATTAAAAGTTTACACATGAAACAGGATGATATCATTGTAAACATATGTTTATTTATCTATTGCTTTAATATATAGTATGAGTCGTATTCTATTCAGGACGCAACCAAGATCTTACATGCTGTTTTTATCACCAAAATGACACACAAAATACATTCATTTTGTGTAAGACTACTTTGTTCTGTTCAGTTGGAGCTGATCCATAGCATTGTGGCGGAGGTGAACAAGAAGACAGGAGAGGCGGAGTGTCAGTTCTACAGGCGGGGTCTCATCTACCTCGAAGAGAGTCAGAGACTACCAGAGATCCAGCTGTCGCGCTTCCTCTACTGCCACGGAGAGCTCAAGAACACCAAGGGCCAGGTAGCGGCTCTCTGTTTTTATGTTTAACTACTCTAGGGTTCCTTTGATTGACCTTTGGTTGTTAGTTTGTTTAAATGTTAACTGACAGGTGGATCCATATTCTTACAGACCTTTGCTCCTCTCTGATCTTTAAATGAGCCCTGTGTGACCCTTTATTTTGAAACTGTACTTTGGATGATCTTGTTTTGTAACCCTGCCAAAGATGTTACTCGTAATGTCTGAATAATGGAGGATTAAGTAAAAAAGCTAAGTAAAAATGTGTGTGTGTCTGTCTGTCTGTCTGTCTGTCTGTCTGTCTGTCCGTCCGTCCGTCCGTGTCCGTTTGTCCGTCCTCTGTCAGCGGCTGCATGTATTCCTGTTTGAGCTGGCTTTGGTGCTGACCAGGCCGGGGGAGGACAGAGACGGAGGCCAGCTGTACCATGTGTACAGACAGCCTCTGCCCAACAACTTGATAAATCTGGAGGAGATCCCAGATGGGGAGGCTGGTGGAGGGGGCACCTTCAGGGGAGCCTTCACTGGAGGAAATGATAAAGGTAACCAGTGCATACCAACATCATGAAATCAATCAATATAAATAAATAAGGTATATGTTGTAATACTGTGTTGCAAACTGGGATGTAATGAATGACAAAACGATGCCATGTGGCAGAAAAAAAGTTGTATTGTATACCCCCCCAAAAAAAAAAAAGTATTGAGGTTTGTATCGAATCGTGGACCGTGAACCAAACCGAACCAAATTTTGGTGTATCGTGAAACCTCCAACCTTGATTCCATTTAATTTCCTTCCTCCTCCTGCTGTCTGTCCCTTTATCTCCCAGTGAAGAACTGTTTCCGTGTGAGCAGCAGAGGGCGCTCCAAAGCTCACCCATACAGCCTGCAAGCCAACGACTCCTTCAGCAAGCAGCAGTGGATCACTTGTCTGCGCCAAGCGATTGTCCGGTCACGGGATAGAAGCGCTCACACCATCCAGTCGCAGCTCTCCCCTCTCCCTGATCCCGCCCTGTATCACATAGCCGATCTCAGCCTCAGCTCAGACACAGAAATGGCAGACCACACCAGTCGCTGACTGATGATCAGCAGGCCTGGGGAGTGTCTATGGATCTTTACATTGACATTGGAGAGAATAAAATATGGACTTATTATGGTTATATTGTCATATAGTAAATATGGTTTGTGAAAAGATGATTGTGCTTACTTACACGTAGAATTTCCTACATGGATTTAGTCATTTCCTGCTTTTGCTGATGGATTGTGTGATTGTGGTGATGTTAACTGTTACAGCTAGAGAACAGTATTACTGAATGTGAATTTACAGTTTATGTAATGTATTTTCGTTTTATTTTTTTTAATAAACTGACACTTAAAAGTTTTTTTTGAGCTACCCGGGAGTACACAAAGACAAGCCTAAGTATAGACAAGATCCACAAATAAAAGATTAGTGATAATTAACCCCCCCTCTCTCTCTCTCTCTCTCTCTCTCTCTCTCTCTCTCTCTCTCTCTCTCTCTCTCTCTCTCTCTCTCTCTCTCTCTCTCTCTCTCTCTCTCTCTCTCTCTCTCTCTCGCTCCTCTCTGCCTCGGACACCAGTGAGGGTAGGGAAGAGAGGTAGACTTTCAGTTCTAGCCTACAGTCACACAGTGAAACAGTAGATGTGCCCTTATGCATTTTTAACAGCTCAGCAGGTGATGGGAACAGTTTGGTTGGGACAGTTTGTCCACAGATAGAGTGACCAAGTGATCAGGTGAGTCCAAACCGCTCTGTATATTTGCTAATGCTACACTATTTGTCAGGAATTATTTGCAAACTAGCAAGATTTTACTATTTACCTGCACAAAACCACAATTACAGTGTCAATTTGGCTTTTATAACATCTCAGAACATACTTTGGTTGTGAGATTCTGCATATTCTGCTTCATAGGTTATACACTTGACCCTTTAGTCAATGAGCATTTGAGGTGAGGTCTCCAGAAATAATCTCTTTTTGTTAATATGTGTCCTGAAGCTGATATGTTGATATCTGGATTTATGAAGTAATCTGTCAGACCTTGACTTGTCCTGTAATTACAAGACGGAATTGTGAGTCAAGGTAGCTCAACATGGATCTATGCAAGATGAGGATTTAACTTAAAAGGGATGCTCATTGGCAAATATATCCTGTTCTTTTGCTCTCATCTGTGAATGACATCCCTCGTCATTTGCTTGGAAAAAAAGAGGACTCTTTCTCCCCCTTTTTTTAATTTTTTTTTCTTTTTTTATACTACCACCATATTCTGCTCACCTTTGACACTGCATGTGAAAGAAAACTGAGGTGGTGCAACCTTCCCAGTTTGAGGTGTCTGTCTTCTATATGTATCAGGTGAAGTGGTTGAAAATTCTGAGGTGTACCAGTAAAATAGGATGCCCGGAGCCAGTGGCGTCAACGTTGAGAGCTCTTGTGAGGCCCTGTGCCGAACCCTGGTCTCTCAGAACGGACTCCAGAGAGAAACAGCCGACATCTCCCAGTCTGTCCTCTACACCTCACTGATGGGTCTGCTTCTGGTTGCCGACGAGGTGTGCAGAACACGACTTCCTATAAACCTTTTATTTATGCTCAAACTTTCAAGGCTGGGGATCTTAAAAATCTAACACAGGCTGAAATATTGTGTAAAGTAATTAATGTAGAGTACAATCCAACACACATGTTTGAGCCCCTGTCAGCACTCCTTGGTCTTTAATAGGATGAATGATTCAGTCTGACCTCCAGCTTGCCTTTCTTTTACACTAATGGGATAAGAACGCTAAATCTGTCCTTTCAATGCTGCCTGTACACACGCTGTACTGGTGGTGTTAAGTCAGAGAGAACATGTAACATGTCATAGAGACACAGCCGGGGGTCATATAGGGCACACATAAAGTGAACCATGTTTATACAAATTAAAATGGGCTGTGTTGTTGTTGATAGAGTTTGGTTCAATAGCTTCATGTGTTTATTTTTTCAGAAAACGCATCTCACCATAGGAAATGGAAGGGTTGGCCTTAGAAACATAGGAAACACAGTAAGTGTTAAAGGATGTTTTAGGAAAAGTCCTTTAAAATAATATTAATTTCCATAAACATGCTCACTTTCCTCATATTCTTTGTCTCCAACTTAGTGTTTCCTAAACGCAGTAGTCCAATGTTTGTCTCACACACGTGGTCTACGGGACTACAGCCTCCTCATGGCCTACAGGGATGAGAAGTTCTCCAAAGAGGAGACTAAGCTCATGGAGGGTATGTTCCTGCTGTTCCCTCCTCTTACTTTTAAGTTTTTTTTTAATCTTTTCTTATTCATCTCTGTCTTCCTGTGCTAGCTTTCTCTCAGGTGCTGTCAGGCCTTTGGGATGTAAATGAAGGGGACACAGTTGTAAATCCACGACAGTTTTACAGTATATTTAAAGAAGCAGTGCCTTACTTCAGTGGATACAGGTGAGAATAGATAAAGTTTCTCTTTCCCCTCAAGGTTAGCTGCATCTTTACATGAGACTTGATTACAGTGCAACACGATATCCATTTCTATATCAGCATAACTGTTTGAAGGACAAGAGAGGAACTGTATTCATTTTCCACTTTGCCTTGAGTATAGATTGGTTTTGAAGGTGAGACTTGTATAGAAATAGCTGCCTGTAACCGTGGCATTAAGGAAGTCTCTGTCTCTGTGTTTAACCAGTCAACAGGATGCGCAGGAGTTCCTCAGGTTCCTATTGGACAAGCTGCACACAGAAATCAACCGCAGACCCTACGTTCGGCGAACAGGGAAGGAGCCTGTACAAAAATTTGCCAGATTTCGGTGTGTGTGATTTTGCGGAAAAGATTCTGTCCTTGAAACTTTGAAGTCCTTGGTGTGACCAAATCTCTCTTTCCTTCATCTCCTCCCTTAGGATTTCGGAAGAGGCAGCTGCCATGTGGAAGAAGCACTTAGAGAGAGATGACAGCAGAATAGTAGGTGAGTAGAGCAATCCAGTCATGGTGACTCATCAGCATTATAGCATAAATGAAGGCAACCCACTGATGATTCCTTCCAACCTCCTCCCAGACCTGTTCTCAGGCCAGCTGAGGAGCTCGCTGCATTGCTCAGTGTGCTCCCACTACTCCAACACATTCGATGTGTTCTGCGATCTGTCGCTGCCCATCCCCAAGAGAAGCTCTGCCGGGCAGGTCACGCTGAGGGAGTGCCTGGAGCTTTTCTCTCAGGAGGAGAAACTGGACAAGGACAATTCACCAGTAAGTTAACACAGAGTGCAAAACATGGACATTAATGTGTCTCTACCTTTGGGATCAATGACACGGACTCTGTCAACTAGAAATGGTTTCATACAAAACAGAAGTTTTTATCCATCTCTAACCCATACTTTTATTCATTTGACTCATGTAAAAAAATTCATGGTTAAAGAAACAACATAAAATACACCTTTACTGATCCCCAGCAAGGAAATTAAGTTTTTGCAGGAGTTGCCAACAATAGAAACAACAAAGATAGAAAGATAAGTATAGAAAGTAACAGAAATAAATGATAAGAGGTACAAAAGTAAAATGGAGTACAGTAATAGAGCATCAGTTGATAAAACAATGCAATAAAATATATCCATAAACATCAGACAACGCAAACACAACAATAATGGCGCTTAAAACCTTCAATAGGCATTTCTTTATGTGTGTTTCAGATGTGCGAGAGGTGTAACAGGCATACAGAGTGCACCAAGCGACTTTCCATCCAGAGGTTTCCGCAGGTTATTGTGATCCGTATCCTTGGCAACAACTCTTACTATTAACCTTATAAACAAGTGATGATTTTATGTCAGAAGTTATGATGATGCTTAACAGTCTGGATCAGATCTGAACCGCTTTACCACGTCACGGTGGTCCATCAGTAAAAGCACAGTGTATGTGTCCTTCCCAATCACTAACCTGGACCTTGGATGCTACGGGCCTGTCGACTGTGGTAACAAATCCAAACCTTTCTTTTAGTTTGTCTCATCTATTTCACCATCCATGTAATATCTCTTACATGCACGCTTGATTCAACCATGTGCATTACTGTTAAATTCTCAAACTTTTAAAATACAATCTAATAAAAAATAATGCCATTTATAATCAGCAGCTCATGTGCTACTTTTTAATTTGATATTTTAGTCATTTTTAAATGTGACAGATGAAAAGGTTTTCTTACAATAGGTTGATTATTCCATAATTCATATGAATAAATAACAACACTGACACAATTGTAGTTCTAAAAAATATAATGAGTGAGTCATCATATCCATGTATGTCTTCACAGGCCCAGTTCTGTATGATTTATATGCAATATGTAACCACGCCGGGACGGTTAACATGGGCCACTACACAGCCTGCTGTTCAGATGAAAATGGGTGGTGCTTCTATAATGACTCCAGGTGAGACCTGCCCTGCACCCAAATCATTTTGTTTTAATATGCAATGCCCTGCCAACAACATAATCTATTTACAAAAGCCCAACTGTGTCTGTAGGTCATTGGTACTGAGACACTTACTATATAAACCTGGAGCTGGTTCTCATGATTACTCTCATCTACCCACCTACAGTGTGACTCCAGTCTCAGAGAACCAGCTTCAGACCAACCAAGCCTATGTGCTGTTCTACCAGCGCAGCAACAGCACCACCGCCATCAGGAAATAGACCCGAGACTGGCTGAGCCAAGCAGCCAATCAGAGGAACTTTACCTCCAGTGTCCATAGAAACAAATAGAAGAAGCAGGGCTGTAACTCTGACATATATGAACAGCTCAGTTTCAAGCATGCCCTCAAATAAACTTTGAGAAGGAGGAGAGCGAAGCCGTGCTCATTTTAAGGAGGGCTTGTGAGGTGACCTCGCCATCCTGAAACAAGGAGATGCTTTTGAAGAGTCTCACTGAGAGAGCTGAGGCAGCTCAGATGGACTGCAGCCCTCTGTGCCCTACTTCTCAGGCAGGAGTGAGCAGTGTACTTGCACATGATGCAGAGTTCTTAATGTTAGGTCATTGTGATTCATGCTTGTGATGTAACATAAACCCAAATAAACAACGGGGAAACTCTTCAGTGGTATAGAAATTAGCAAACATTTAATGACTCAATTGTGACAGAACATTTATTTTAAAATACAGTTTTGTGAAAATGTACAGTAGGCTACTTTAATTATATGTGTACATATCTGTAGGTTATGCTATAGGCTAGACTAGGTTTGTCTCTCTTTATCCCTCTACCCTGAAACTTGAAAACTTAACAATGGGCTATATTTTTTGTCTCAACTGAATTGTAATTTCTATGTATTCATATATATATATTTTTTACACAATTGAATGTAGCCTATTGTATGATTGATATTTAAAACCATCAATAAAAGATCAATGAAAAGAGTCTGATGATTAGACTTGAACTTTTAGTTTAGTTTTTATTATTTATAGTTTATATTAATATTCATGTTACATTGTTTTACTATATTTTATCCGTGACTGTTCCCAAGTATATTCCTAGGTAATCCTAGGTTAATAGGTATAAAATAATACAATAGTAAACACATAGTTGTTGTGTTTTATTGATACTTAAAGATACAAATACACAAAATATTATACATTGTCATGGTATGAAAAAAAAGTTTGCCCATACAAAAACAAGGTATAGGCCTACAACAACAAAAATAAAACTGAGGAAAACTGTTGAGGATTTCCAGACTGTGTAGAGGAGACACAGAAGCCATCAGAATATTTTATGGGGGTTAGTTTTAATTATATGAATATATGAAATCTATTTCCATAGTTAAAACATAGTTTAGATACATTCCTGCTGCCTAATGACGTCCTTGTGCACATGCGTAGTAGCGGTGGGCGGAGTTTTTCCGGTCGGTCAGGAAGAGGAGAAAGGCGGACACAGAAACATCAAGCGGTAATCTTACTCAGTTATAGCTTTTAAACTTTATGCCGATTGTTGTTTCAGTCGCATAAGTATTACAGTAGTGCGATGAATACCTTAGTTATAATTTCAGAGGGAATACCTTGAATGACAGTTATCCAAACCACGGGAAACACCGTTAGCTTTCTTGCTAGCTAATGTTAGCTGGTTTGACAGGCCTCGGAATACACTGCACAGCCTTTCAACAGGAATGGGAACACGGCACGGACATGTAATATGTTTATACCCTCCACGTCCGAGGCAACCTTTCTGTTTGCAAGCCGGGTTGTTTTGGTTAAGATTGATGTCGTACATCAGGAACTCTTTAATGAAACAAGATATAAGGAGACCGGTGTTATCGCGTTACTTCTAACGTGATGTGCCAACCAGGGCAAACTGAAGCCTAGATTGTAATTGCACCGTTTGGGTTTTAAAGTCTTCTTCACCCTCTATGTGAATCAGTACTATATTGCTAAAATTGTGTTTGGTTGAATTACAAGTGAAGCGTAGTGACTTTTTATAACCTTGCTTAAAAGTATAACCCTTTAATTGTCTATGGCATTGTACCTTGTTTTGGTCTCTTTTCCATAGATGGCTGCTATCAGGAAG
The DNA here is from genome assembly GCA_013375575.1 of Percina caprodes. Lineage (NCBI taxonomy): Eukaryota > Metazoa > Chordata > Actinopteri > Perciformes > Percidae > Percina > Percina caprodes. The sequence goes on from JABXJD010000087.1 coordinate 1,802,081, forward strand.
AAGTTGGTGATAGTTGGAGATGGTGCATGTGGGAAGACCTGTCTGCTCATAGTCTTCAGTAAAGACCAGTTCCCAGAGGTCTACGTCCCCACTGTTTTTGAGAACTATGTGGCAGACATTGAAGTGGATGGGAAACAGGTGAGACATAAAACACTTGCTGTAAACTGGGGTCTGGGGAACCCAAATGGTCCTTGCAGAGACTGTATGGGTGCTGAGCAAAATGAGATACAATCCTTAATTATCCTTAGTCAATATCACATTGTCAAAGTTGTTATCATGTTTTGTTGTCTGAATTGAAAATGTAAACCAATAAACTTCAGATAATTGGGAAAAATGAATAATTTCAATCATTTACTACAGCCAAAGGTGACATTAGGGCTGTACGATAATTGCCAAAATGATAATTGTGATTATTGAGATCGCGATTAATTATCACAGTTATTTGTTGATTTTAACCAAAACAAATTTTATTGTTACATAGGTTAAATTAAACTGCTTTCACATCCATATTGGGCTACATTCCTGCTAATGTAATGCTAATATGTGCATCAAGTTACATGATGTAACTGTGAACAGTTTGAGGCCACCCCCATCTCCACATGGTAGTTGCATGACGTGAGAGCATGGAAGAAGGGCTACTGCTTTAGGTAGGTTTAATAAATGCAGCAGCACTGCCATATGAAACAGTGTAGTTGTGTAGCCTGTGGCTCTTATCAGCACAAGGAACTTAACTCTGTGACAGTTTACATGAATTAAAGTAGCATTTAGATGTGGTGTCATACAGGCTAGTGACATTACCATTGTCTGACCAACAGCCCAAAAGCCAAAGAGAATCAATTTACTATAACAGACACTAGGTCTGATACCATTTTTTGTTTACCAATACCAATTCTGATACCTGAACTTGTGTATTGGCCGATACAGAGTACTGATCCAATACCAGTGTGTCATATATTTTATTATGTTTTCACAGCTGTATACTATCCCTGTATGGATGTGATATGATTTTTATATTTGTTGTTGGTCTGGTTCAGGTTAAACGAGGCGATATTGGTATTGGAACATCTCTAACGGACACTGAAATGCATCAAATTCTCTCATTTGAAACCATGAAATGCTTGGAATTATTTCTTGAAAAAATGATTAATCGATTATCAGAATATTTGCAGGTTACTGTTATATACATTATATCAATAGACTTGAGATTGCCTGTTTTGTCTTGCAATGGTACAAAACCCAAAGACTAGTTTACTATCATAGAACTGAGTCTGGCATTTTTGCTTTAAAATAGACTTCTTTAAAATTACTGCAATCATACAGTTCAATAATTTTCTGTATCTGTTTTCTGTATCTATCTTCCTATTAAGAATAATGTAATATTAGTCTGCTTAATCACTTACATACAGTACATTCTTAATCTTTAAACTTTAATGCTCAAATTACCCTCTTTACATATCCATCATTCATGCATCTGTCCTGACATGTAACCCTGTCTCTTTTCTCAGGTAGAGCTAGCACTTTGGGATACAGCAGGTCAGGAAGACTATGATAGACTGAGACCTCTCTCCTATCCCGACACTGATGTTATTCTTATGTGCTTCTCTGTAGACAGCCCTGACAGTTTAGGTATTGTCTTTGCATCAGTCACACCACTATGTATCAAACACCTTGCTATTGTGAAATTGATATGTGTTACTAATTATTGCATTTTTTCCCCCCTTGACTCACTGTAGAGAATATTCCAGAAAAGTGGACACCTGAAGTGAAACACTTCTGTCCAAATGTTCCCATCATCCTAGTGGGCAATAAAAAAGATCTGCGCAATGATGAGCACACCAGACGAGAGCTTGCCAAAATGAAACAGGTCAGTTTTTTTTTTGTTTTTTAAAAAAAATGCTGGTAAGTGCATAAATGTTGGTATATGTAAAAATTGAAATCTTATCTCTGACACTTGTCTCCAGGAGCCAGTTAAATTTGAAGATGGCAAAGAGATGGCGAACCGCATCAGTGCCTACGGCTATCAAGAATGTTCTGCCAAAACCAAAGATGGTGTGAGGGAAGTCTTTGAGATGGCAACTAGGGCAGCACTGCAGGCCAAGAAACGTGGCAAGAAGTCTACCTGCCTTCTGTTATAGGCTCTTGGAGAAGGGGCAGCTTCCATTCAAATTTGACATAGGGGAGAAAATTGGGGAGGGCCCAGGAAAGTTTTGTGGATGCTCAATTTGTTATCACCCAATTATCCTCAGCAGATCTTAAATTATTTGATAGGCCCCAACATCTTGTTCCTTGGTCTATACTTTAGGTTAAGTGCCATTTTGCTCTCGCCTATCAAAAACTTTCAGATCTAGAAGTTTGTAGGGCAGGTGGTGGGGTGTGATTGGAAGTTGAGTAGATGTAGACGGGGTTGAAATGTGCCATGATGGAAATGGAGAGAAAAGGTCCTGACCAGGCCAAAGACAATAGGGACATATGAGAGAAAGACAGAAAAAGAGACCGAAATATAAAATATGTTTGAATTAAGACCTGTCTAAGTGGATTTTACACAGTATCGCCTATATGTAGTGCCTTGAGAGCAGTGGTCAAGAAGAGTTAGTTGTGGGTTAGGGATTCATAACAGATGGGGTATTATTTTATAATTTCACACATCACATTAGTGAATGCTTTTTCCCTGTCATTGGCTTTGCGCCTTCAGGCCCATATTCTGACTCAGGCGCTATACAGGGGTATGCCTAAACTAGATTGTATGAGATATTTTCAAGGTGTGTGTGTGTGTGTGTGTGTGTGTGTGTGTGTGTGTGTGTGTGTGTGTGTGTGTGTGTGTGTGTGTGTGTGTGTGTGTGTGTGTGTGTGTGTGTGTGTGTGTGTGTGTGTGTGTGTGTGTGTGTGTGTGTGTGTGTGTGTGTGTGTGTGTGTGTGTGTGTGTGTGTGTGTCACACTGTATGGTGGTTTGATTTCTCCAGTGCAGGTCTGCATGCAGTGAATATGTGTATATTTGTGTGGGTGTGTATTAACATTTGTGTCTGTACTGTATGCATGGAAAGGCCTTCTGCGTCACTGACCTAACCCCTCATTTCCATGCCAAAGTTACCCTTAATGGCCACATTTTATGGCTCAGATGGGTAATGGAATTAACAGCTACTCAGAGTGACATAAAAAGTTTCCTTTACTGGAAGACATTGTACTATACCTAGAGGCACAATCAGGTTAAACATATGAGTTTTTAGGACTTTTTTGTGGATTCATTTGATTGATTTAATCTGTGGGTCAAATCATGAGTGGTGTAGTTGATATATTGAATATTCTTTTAGATAGATGATAGGTTTATCTTATTACTATAATGCCCATTATGTACTGTATGTCTTACAATGCTTTGTAAGGACATGTTAGTGATGTGTATTTCAAGTTTGCCTTTTACTCAACTCTCCCCATCCGTTCTCTAATGGTATTGTCATTATTGTACTATATCTTTTTATTGTTGATGTCTCTAATTTTCTTAGTATATTTTAATTATTTTACTTAATCCTGCTGTTATGATCAGTTTATGTCAGTTAAATGATAAATTGTAACCATAGTTTAGTTAATTGAAAGTAAAGCACGGGATGCAAGGCTGGAAGTTTTGTGGGTAGGCTTTTTTTCTTTGTGGTTGTGTTTGTTTTTTTTTGTACTGTGATATATTAAGATTTTTGTTTCTGGATTTTCTTTCTTCAAATAAAGCTGATAGGGTTTTCTGTTGTAAGGTATTTGTGTTCTTTCCATTTATTCATTAATACTTATAAGAATGTCCCCTATATTTCTGGCGTTAATTTACTTTTTCTCATAACAACTCACAACTCATAACTCTTTAGAATATTTGATTTCATGTTTATATATCTAACATGTATGTACACAAACGTATCAAATGACGTGCATTGTGGGCTAGTAGTTTAAGGTTGGCCCGGCTGGCTTGTCCAATCATCGTCGACATTAAGCTAATGTGTCGGCTCTGCAAGCACCAATCACACAACAGAGTCAGATATTGGTACCCTCCCCTTTGAAATGTTGTCTTGCTGTGGCCATTTTACACTTGGTTCCGTGTAAAAAAAAAACGCCATTCTCTCCTGGGCTTCGACGTGACATTTAAATAACTGTTTGTTGCATGTGGCACTGGTAAGTGTTTGTCCTATTTTGAATACAACCGCCGTTGTGTTTACAACGGTTGACAGACGTTTCTGGAGGCAGCGTCTCTGCTTCGACTAAGGTTAGCCAAACTCAGGCTAAAATAGTTAGCTTGACCGCTAACATACATGACCGCCACACGTCAGTTTAATACTCCTAGTTGGGTAGGTTGGGCATGTGCATTGCGTGCACACCTTTATCTGGGTTATCACTCCATTTGTTTAGAGGGTTTGGTGAGTTGTTAGTAAAGCAGGGATATCAGTCAAAGTTAGAAAAGTCTGCAGTATTCAACAATGCAGCTAACCTGAAGACAGAACTAGCTAGAAAAATGGTAACGTGACTCTCTCTATTGAACGCAAACACTACTATGCACCCAGTGAGGCCTCTACTTAAGATATATTTTCTGTAACGTAGTGGTTTATAAGTTTTGTCTTAGTTTTTACAAGACCGTCAGTGAGCTTTTTTTGATTATTGCTTCTCATTCAAAGGAGTAAATTGCTGATGTAGCTGCTTCCGTGGTATCCAATGCTGTAAACAAACAGAAAAAGGCCAGAGACCAGGAGCAGAGTCAGTGGATCAGTATGGACTATGAACGGAGGTAAGTTAAATTTCTCTTTGTACCTTTCTACCCTAAAGAGTAAATGTGTCTGACAAGATCCTCACATTGTCTTGCAGAGGTGGGCGAGGTGACCGAACGGGTCGCTATGGCAACACCCACAAGGATCACAACTTTCGTGACATGGACTATAGAGGATATGGTCAAGAGGATGAGGAGGCGGGAAAAGAATATGATGTCAGAGCAGAAGAGGACAGGCCATACGACTGTGAAGGGCAATCTCTGGATATCTGTGACTTCATACCAGGTCGTCTCCAAGACCGCCCGGGGTTTCACCTGAGAGGAGATGGGCAAGGGGACATTGGGCGTGATGGGGAAGGGCTCCTGTGGCCCCCGTGCTCTCAGTCGCAGCCTGATCTAGCCCTTCCTAAGCTCCAGAGAGAGGAGGACGGATCCAGGTTTGAGCAGTTATTGACTGGCCTGCAGGAAAGAGGTCAGGGGAAATGTGGAAGAGGCTTTCCTGAGAAGAGTGCTCCTCATTCAGGGGTTAGGGATGGCAACTGGGATCGTGGTGGTGCCCAACAGATGGAATACAATACAGCAAGACAGAGAGAAGAGGACAGGTTCTCTCGTGCTGCGGTGAAGAGGAGGGTAAGCCATAACAAGTCCATCCTGTATAGAGCTGCTATTTTTTTGTTTGTTTACATTTGTTGCTAATTTGAGACTGTACCTTGCAGGCTTTTACAGTGGGGACAGAGGAGCATAGTTTTGGGAATGCTGGTCCAGACCTGTCCTTTGAGGAGCTAGATCAGAGGGACCAAGACTACCGTGCAGATCTAGACCACAACCAGAGGCCAAGCAGCATCATAATGCTTCGCATGCTGCCACCCAATGCCACCGCCAATGAGGTAAGTGTATTTCTCCTGGGCATGTTTGTGGTCTGTTGAAGTGTGGTCTTGTTGTCAGTTGGCTTAAAAGGAAATAATTCCTCTGTGTTCATAGATCCGGGCACAACTTCAGGAGCAGGGGATCCAGCCAAGAGAGGTTCGCCTCATGAGAAACAAATCCTCAGGTGAGAACGTGTCCATTGCCTCAATTTTTTTCTCCTGTTTTTGGAATTCTCCTTTTGTGTCACACTCAATCATTACCAGCTCTTTCCATAATTGCTCTCTCATGTGACTTTACATTATCTGCTTAATCTTCTAGCTAGGGATCTACCGATATGGATTTTTTAGTGTCAATGCCGATACCAATTTTTATTTATTTATATTTTTCTTCTTCTTCAAATCAGCCTTAGCTGATGACCGATACCGGCTGCCGATTTTCTTGTGCTGATACTGCTTTTGCTCCCTCAATTTACATCATAAAAATTAAACAATAACAAATGTTACAAGTTTCAATTTAAAAAAGGAGCTTAAATTGAACTTTAAAAAAAAAAAAATGGTAAAAACAGATGACTAAAAAAAGATTAAGTGCTGAAAATAAATATTTTAAGCATAATTAAAATTCTGAAAATAAATTCTGAAAATAATTATTCAATCATAAATAAAATAATAATATATAAAAGTAATAATAAAATAATAAACACTATTATGCACACAGTTGCAACAAACAAGCAGCATAATAAAGTGCACATTGTAGTATACTTAATTTTAAAAGTAACCAACTATTTACAACCTAAAAGTAGCCATTGAAATAAAGTGCTTGATTTGTAATTTAAAACGGCCATGGTTTCAATTTTTCTACATAAAATAAAATGAGCATGTCTAAGTCTAATATGCCACCTAAAATGCAAAGAAAACACAGTAGGTCTAAACAAAAATCTAAAATAAGCTGTCAGATTTGTCAAACATAAATCAGCAGAGGAAAATAACATGACGTCAGATGCACATTAAGCAACAAATTGTTCAAGTTTCTGTTCTAAACTAAAATGTATAAATATTCAACCATGCCTAAAACATATCTCTCAAAGTTTTAAAAGCTCTCCTTCAGTTGACGCAGCACTCTCATAAATTGCTGTGATGCATGTGTCCCACTGAGTGAGAGCAACACACACAAACTTCTGTTTGGTTGCTGACGCTGACTTACTGACTGAAAAACTCAACCACCATTGAACTGGATTGATAATGCGATGGCAACTCCGCCTAGCTCCAAGTAAGGGGAGAGGGAGGTGTGTGCGTGCGCCCGTCCGTCCGTCCGTCCAAGGGACACACAATACGCGTCCAAACCTCAGCCAGGTGGTCGCTGAATAAAACTCCCATGGAACAATGTTGGCATTACTTAAGCCTATGACCAGTGTTCGTAACAGCTACCATATGCATACGGATAGCCTACAACTTAGCAATTTGCAGCTCTCTAACTACAATGGCAAGCAGTTGGGGGACGAGGCATTTTCATTTTCCATTTGGACCCACAAACTTGCTTAGCTGTAGTTGCAAGCACATATAGAGCAACATGTTTCCACTTTCAACGTGTATGGCAATATTTCAGCTAAGTCAAACAGTTAAAAGATGTTTTTGCTCGGCAAAAGCAGTAGCTGTGCATCGGCCGATAACGCGTAAAACTAAAAAATCGGCCGGATATATATCAGCCGGCTGATAAATCGGTCCATCAGCCTCCCTGTTCTTTACCTTCTCAGTTACCTTCAATGTTTTTCTTCATACTCTGACAGTGGAATAGATAGCTGATGAAAAGAATGCATATTTATGTTATTTACTTATATACAGTTTTTTGCTGAGATTTCCTGCTTTGATTTTTCTGACTAGTGCTCACAGGGCAACAAAACATCCATGCATGCTTCAAATGAGAGCTCTATCCATATTTGCCTTTACAGAAAAGAATGCATGCATACAGCTATAGGTTATAGATCTTCACTCATAGGCATTTTCCCCTTTGCCTTGCCTCTTTTATTGTCTTTACCCTTTCATGATTCTGCCTCATCCATCTTTAAGTGAGAAGTGTCTGAGTAGATGAACAATGCTCACAAACTAACTGTCAACTAAAAAATGAGCAGCGGAGCAGAATGCGTTTTATGGTGTTTGTCATTGTAGCTATTTTTGAGTGTGTATGTGTGGGGATATGTTGCAGCTACGTGAGCGTCATCCATGCAACTCAGAAAAGCTTGTCTTTTTTTCTAAAGGTTTTCCATTAAGGTCATTGTCTCACTGGCCTATCCTTTTGCTATTGCACTGATTGTCTGTAAGGTGTGCCTATCTGACTCAGGTACACTTACAGTCCCCTGTACTGCTCTGTCTTCTCACCCCAACATCACGGTTTATCTGTTTATTCTTAGGATAAGTCACTCTCAGTTTAAAATGATGAAAATGATAATAACTTTTGTGATTGCACTCCATGTTATATAGGGGTGGGAAAAATAATCGATTCTTAGATGCATCTTAGATTCTCTCTAGAACGATTCGGGGCTCAATTCTAAGTTAATCGATTTTTCTTTTCTTTTTTAAATGTGTTGATTTTAATTTAAAAGTTACTATCTCCAGACATGTACAAATCAGAAAACAGCAACTGAAAGAGGATAGGATAATGGACAACAACATATAGTTTAGGCAAGATTACAAAAAAAAACACAAATGGCTAAAAAAAAAATTAAGTTTTGTATACACATGATCTAATAAGACATGCATAAAATAATTAGGCAAAACTCATATAGGTTGTTCATCTTCTTTCACATTACATCTGACCACCTGATGTTTCATGTTCTAAGAAGCTAATTCTCCACCTTTAAACATGACTGAGCCTCTGATGTGGAAGATTACTGTGAAGAAAAGGTGACTTTTACAAGCATGTTTAAGGCTTAAGCACGGAATGACTACAAAATAAACACCTCAGTAGACAAAACATTTCATTAAAACTTTTGTGACAAATACTGCATATGTCAAAATCTAACAAACTCAGATTCATATGTATATTTTTTAAATCACGCATGGAAATGTACATACAAAATTGTTGCATCGATAATCGGTTTAGAATTGAGTCGTTGGCCTCTGAATCGAATCGTGAGGTGCCCATAGATTCCCACCCCTAATGTTATACCATGTACAGTGTTTTAAAAGTATAAAAATCCAAATATGTTTATATAATGTGTTCTCAATCAGTCATAGTAATGCATAGACAGAATATGGAGACATTCCACACCAGTGCTACATACTTTAGACTGCACTCTTGACTCTCAGACTAGCAGAGGTGTGTGTGCGTGTGTTTAGTGTCTGTTTTGTTGGTGCGTGGGTGCTTCATCATTCAAAGACAAAGAGCTCAGACTCAAACTGATGAGTTGGTAGGAATCTCCCTCTTTCCTTGACCCTGTTGAGATACTTGACATTGCGTCCTCCCACCCTTGCAGAGAATATGACAGCGGCTCTGTAATAACTGTCAGGTGTGGTATTTTCCAAGGGTGAGAGGAAGCAATGATTATTAGTGCTGATACAGGGTCTCTCTCTCCTCTGGACATGAAGCACTAACCCCTCACTGCGTTGTTATGTTGTTGTTGTTGTTGTTCGGTTACCATGGCGCTGGGCGGTGTCCAGGTCAGAGCCGAGGATTCGCCTTCGTCGAGTTTAATGTCATACAGGAGGCCACCCGCTGGATGGAGACCAACCAGGTCACTCTCCCTTACACAGACACACATACACATATATACATGCATACAGTGGGACATATGGGTTAATATCAGGACAAATGCACAGTAACATCATACCCTCTCATCTGCACGTGATGCATTTCAGTATGGTATAGACACACAGAGTAGAGAAATCAGTTTTGTCCCTGAGGTAGGTAGGTCTTTGTACTTCCATTTGAGGTCTTTTATTTCTATTTCCACAAACAGGCAAATTCATGTTACATCATGCTGACGTCTGTCTGGAGCCTAGCTATGTAGTTTTTATAACTGGCATCATTTACCCAATACAAATTCCTCTATTATAGAGATCTCTTCTTTCATCAGTGACATTTTTTTTTCACACACTCTCCTAATTCTACAGTACCACCTCTGGGACAGTGTTACAGTGTGAACATAGTTTCTCACACAGGTCTATTGTATGTTGAATCGGAACCAATATAGCACTTCATTTTCTTGTTTTTGAACTTTTCATTTCTGAGTCAACAACCATTATTACATCTTTAGGATGGAGCTATTGTCTATTTGGGGAATGAAGGTGGTGACAGTGGGATGGGATGTGTGGAAAACTGTGAAAAGGTTTCCCCTTAAGGGGGGAGGGATCACACAATTGAACAAAATGCATTGTGTCCTTAATAATGGACAACCACACACTACACATACACCATCTCAGTCCGTCCCAATTTCCTAAAGCTGAAGGTTGCAATTCTCTGGTGTTCTCTTTCCTTCAGCCTCAGTTCTTCTCTTTCTCTCTGTCCCCTCTCGTCCCTTTCATTCTCTCTCATTTCTTGTGAGATGAGGCCTTTCTCTGGCATGTGTGGCCTAATTATCGCTGATAATCATTTTTTGTTCCCTCTCCCTCCTTTCTTTTTTTTTTTCCAGGGAGTGCTGTTGATTCTGGGACAAAGAGTGTCGATGCACTTCAGTGACCCAAAACCGCGTGCCAATGAGGACTGGCTCTGCAACAAGGTTGTGTGTGTGTGTGTGTTTGCAATGTGTGCCATGCATGTATGAAAATCTAAATTTAATTCATGCCAAGTGTGTATCCATCCATGTCAATTTAGTTGCTCATTCTTTTAATAAATCTTAACAGTAGGTCATTTAACGTTTCAACAGTGTGGTGTGCAAAACTTTAAAAGGAGAGAGAAGTGCTTCAAATGCAGTGTGCCTAAATCAGGTAAAGTTTAACCCAGCTACTGGATTAGTTCAACTATTCTCTATAATAACGCATCTCTCAAACTATATAATAATACAAAAATGGCATGTTGGCTTTTCAGAGGCTGAGCTGAAGTTGCCCCAGTTGCAAAGGGATTTACCCATTGGCCTTCAAAAGGAGGGAGCCCAAGGCTTATTGCCCTTGCCAGCACCCTACCACTCTTCTGGTCCTACAGTCAACCCAGGACAGGCTACACCGCAGGCAGATGTTGCCAATGACAGTAAGTCATCTCTTGACATTTTCCCCACCATAGCAATCTCTTCTATTCAGAAAGACCTACTTTTGTGTAACCTTTCTATTTTCAATTATTGATTAAGATAGTAATGGATTTATTTACTACTTTTGGAAAATGTAGTTTTAATAAAGATTATGGCAATTACTTTCATATTTATATTAAACATTTTTCTCTACCTAGTTATAGCTTGCAAACCAAAAGGGGGCATCATGGGATACTTGCTTTTACAACACTGTTTATCATCTGCTACCTGAATTGGTAAATATTGTGTTGAGTATAATTCTCTCATCCTGTCCTACACCAGCTCTGATACTAAGAAACCTTGGCCCGCATACACCTGTGGAAACCATCTTATCTGCTTTGGCTCCATTTGCCACTCTCTCCCCTTCCAACGTTCGCCTAATCAAGGACAAGCACACACATCTCAACAGGGGCTTTGCCTTTCTACAGCTCTCTACAATAGTGGTGAGAAACATGAGACAGGCATACATGTGCCTGAGGGCTAGAATTGTTATTCACTTCATTCATAAATAAAATTGTAATGAGATTAGATCAATCCATAGACAACACATTTTGTCATTTTTGTCTACTGATTATTCTGAAATAAGCTTTATCTGGCAGGCAGCTACACACAAATGCACCCACACTAACTCACAGGTCTCTGTATATTTTATCAACAGGAGGCCTCTCAGCTGCTCCAGATCTTACAGGCTCTTCAGCCAGCTCTCTCTATTGATGGGAAGGCAATTGTGGTGGAATTCGCCAAAGGCTCCAAACGGTAATCACCCACACTTTACTGCAAAGAAACCACAAGGCAACTCAAATTGGTCATGTGAATGAAATAGATTAGAAATTGATTTGGAGAAGATTACCTAAAACAAATGAGTTGCCTAAAAGTAGACTTTTATATGTATACACCATAAAGAGAGGTTTCTAAATGTTGGTTACCAGAAACTCACAGAAACCCTATCTGTGCCTTTTTTCTATATCAGTGATGTGTTTCTGACGGATGGCAGCAGAGTGAGTGCTGCTACAGTGGCCAGCACAGCTATAGCTGCTGCACAGTGGGCTGTCACGCAGGTAACCTGAATGACTTATTACAGCAAAGAAAATATAGGGCTGTAACACATCTTTTATTTATAATAGTATTTGTGTTTTTTTTTCTTTTCTTTCTTTCTTTCTTTCTTTCTTTCTTTCTTTCTTTCTTTCTTTTTTTTTCATTCTCAGACCGCTCAGAATGGGTCAGGTGGAGGCCAGAGTACAGACACAGCAGTGTATCAGCAGGGGGCAGCAGTAACATACAATCAGGAAGGAAATGAATACTCTGGGCTAGATGGCACAACGTTCAAGACCCAGGCAGATGCCAGGGTAGCTGCTTTACCTGGTGCAGGAAAAGCCCTGATGGGGGCATACACAGGAGGTTGGCGTCACATATGCTAAATATATGGAGTCCATTACCAATATGATCTATATAATGGTATACATTTGAATTGAACTTGAGTTAATTTAAGCCACCTGTTTGTGTGTTTAGCTGAGGCAGTGACATCTGGATCAGCAGTCGTTCATCCTCTTAGTCATACACAGACTGCACTCTTCACCACTGCACCAGTTACACAGGTACAATATTAGTCGGCATCTCTTCTTGCCTCTTGTATTCTTTCATCATTTAATGCCATTACTTTCTTGATTTTAAGAGCTCTGACTTTTTTTTAAGGTTGAGATAGTGGGAAAGCCACAACCAGCTGCTCCCAGCCAACCTGCTACCCCAGGCACTGAACACGAACTTCAGCAATACCGTAAGGCTTTGTTTGTCCATTGTTGCCTACAGGTTGAGAATTTATTTATGGGGTATGTAAACGGGGTATGTAAACGGCTTTAGAAATCGAGTTAGCTTAAAAAAAAAAACTGACTTAACATCTTCACTAATAACTGCAAATAGATGTACCTTTTGTGGCAGACATTTTAATTGAGCCACTCTTTCAAATTAGTTTCTACAGACATGGAGAAATCATGCATACAAAATAGTTTTTTTGGGTGGGTTACTGCTAAGTTGTTAATTCTGTTATCTGAATGTATATGAACCATGAGGATGTTGTCAAGCTAACCTTTTTATGATCAATTAAAGGTTTTTAAATTTGATATCTTACACTCCGGTATATGTCCTGTGTCTTTGACTTTAGCTGTGCCAGATGTTTCGACATACCAGTATGATGAAAGCTCTGGCTACTATTACGACCCACTTACAGGCCTCTACTATGACCCTAACTCCCAGGTAAAGAGTGAATGTACTGCAATCTAAATGTCAAGCCAGCACTCTTTGAAAGACCTTTCGTGAATGTATCCTCTCCCTTAGCATTTCAGTTTGGTTTTGTGTGCCCTTCTCTGCAGTACTATTACAACCCTCACACTCAGCAGTACATGTACTGGGATGGAGAAAAGCACACTTACATCCCTGCTGCTGCCGGCCAGTCAAACTCAGAGGGTTCTCCAACGAGTATTGGTGCGGTCCCTTCAGACTCACCATTTGCTACCCTTGGCAGCAAGGAGAAGAAAGACAAACCCAAGAATAAAACTGCTCAACAGGTATACTTTATAGTGGAATGATAGTTCAAGTACTGACATTATTAATGATATTTACTTTTGGATTTCAAAGCAATCTGTGTATGACTATCTTTTTGCTTGCTTTGCTCTTTAATAAGAAATTTGTACAACTAAAAGGAGACAGTAACAAACAGCTGCTAGTTTAGTATGTATGACTCAACACTGGTATTGGACAACATTATAATATAATACAGTTCAGTTCAAAATTAACTATGCTATTCTATATGGTCAAAATTACCATCACCTCTCTCTCAGGGAATTTTAGACTTCACCAAGGTAGTATTCCTTAAAGGGCTACCAAGTTGGATTGCAGTATGTTGCTGGTGGCAGGTGCACAGTCCTGAGAGCAACTGTATACATATATAAAATAGCTTTGAATACACATTGCGTGAAAGTAGATAGTATTAACAAATAAATAAATATTGCACAGTAATGAAATGGTTAAGTACTAAATAATAAATAAATATTGCACAGTAATGAAATGGAATGATTAATATATTAAATATTGCACTGTATGAAATTGCACAGATTCCATTGTCCTTTTGAGGTATTTTATAACAGTATTACAGTATTGCACAGTCGGAGGGAAGAAGAAGAAGAAAGGCCGGGGGTAGGCTGTGGAGTGGAGTCAGTGCATATGTGAGTTTAGGGTGGTTATGGCCTTTGGGAAGAAACTGTTCTTGAGTCTGTTAGTCCAAGCTCTGATGCACCTGTAGCGCCTACCTGAGTGCAACAGGTTAAACAGATCAGAGCCGGGGTGGGAGTTGTCCTTGATAATGTTCTCTGCTCTGTTGAGGCTGCTGAGGTGTAGATGTCCATCAGGGAGGGGAGAGGGCAGCCAATGATCTTTTGTGCTGACCTAACAACCCTCTTGGGATTTATATTAATAGATTGCCAAAGATATGGAGCGCTGGGCTAAGAGTCTCAACCGACACAAGGAGAACATGCGCTCTGTCTCCTCCTCCCCTGTTGTTGGCTCCACATCACTACCACCTGGTTACACTAGGGCACCTGGACACAGTCGTCTAGATGACCGTCGAGAATCTGCTAGTGCCGATGCAGGATATGCTGTTCTGGAGAAAAAGGTACGGGACACTTACACAGACACAGATTATGTGTAGGTGGCTTTAGGCTCCTATAAGCACTCATCCTGGACATGTGCATCAATAAGAAAATGTCTTCTAAAATAAGGTCTTATTAACTGACCTGGTAATCCCTGTGATTTTGTTGTTCTGTCCTACAGGGTGCGCTGTCTGAACGGCCTCAGATTTTTCTGGACCAGATCCGACAAAGTACAGAAGTAAGGAGTATGGTCAGAGATATTGTGATTGTATTTGTGTTGGTCTGTTCTTCTCATACTTTTTCTAACACCCTGTCTTTTTATAAAGGATGCTACGAACGCTTTTTCAAGTTTACTATCATTTCTGTGTCTATCTGTTCCTCAGTCTTTGATCTTGCATCCTATTTCTTTAGCGCTCCCCTCCTCAGCAGCAGGGTCTGGTCCCAGCCTACAGTGGAGAATCTGACAGCGAAGAAGAAGGAGGTGACAAAGAGGAGAAGGAAGGCAGAATGACAGACTGGGTTAAACTGGCCTGTCTGCTGTGTAGGAGGCAGTTCCCTAGCAAGGAGGCGCTCATCAGGCACCAACAGCTCTCTGAGCTACATAAGGTGGCTACAAAAACAGATTGAATCTAATTTCACACCGTTGCAAACACTGGATAAATGATTAATCCTGGCTGTAAAGCATACCTGTTGTCAGTGTATTTTGTTAAATTGTAGTCTCATACATTTACTATTTGTTATTCAAAGGGTGTAGGCAAAAGACATTCCTCTTGTTAACATGTCTTAATGTTTACCTATTACCCATCTGCCCTCAGCAAAATTTGGAGCAGAGAAGAGTTCAGCAGGAATCTGCAGGCAAAGAGGTTGGTCAAGCTACAGGGTCTGACTGTATGAGTTGCACAACATTGCATAGCGTTTTTGTTTGTTTCTGACTGAATGCAGTTAATATTGATTTCATTGTCCTCTTTTTGCTTGCAGAGACTTGCAGATGGACCTGAACCGCCTGATTCTAAGAGGAGGAAGTTTAGCCCCATGTAAGCCCCGGTGAAGTTACAGACTCTCCATGTTAGAAGTCTTATAGTTGTTTGAGACTTGCAGTTGGTGTTGTCATTTTTACAAAATGCTGGATACTAACATCGTTCTTCTTAAACTATTATAAGTCAGGCTTTTCTGTGTAGGGTAATATTCTTGTTTGTAATGGGTCTGTATTGACTGTTGTGAGGCCCTTTGCTTCTTCCGTACAGCGTTTGCTTACTTACATTTTTTCTTAATGCTATATTATTCTCTTTCTCTCTTTAGTGACGGGATCACAGGCACTAGTCTTGGCGCCAGGATGCTGCAGGGAGGAGTTAAAAAAGGGCTTCTATTGCGCAATATGCAAGTGGAGTGAGCACTCATCCTAAAATCTCGACTTACTGACCCAGACACTTCAACATTAACATCATATAGATCTAGATAAACCTCCATAATTTTGGTTTGACATTACAATTACCTCAACAGTTGTAGTAATACACTCATGAACTGATCCTGTAGCATTGGATGTCAGGATATTGCACAGAATGCACTTTTTTGCTTTCTTCCTGAATGATACAGTTTTGAGTTCTCACATGCTTCAAAGCTTGTGTGTGATAAACAAGCTTAATGTGTTTGGATAACATTTGCTGTTGAAAATGAAAGATCAGTATCTATTTGTTTTTTCCGTAAATGGGATTTTCTAATATTACTGTCTATGCACCATAGATTTTTTTTTATTATTATTTAATGCTATATGCCTTGTCATTCAGTGAATGACTGATATGGGCATGAACTGTATACATTTTAGAAGAGAATGGCCTCATGAACTGGACAGGTACACACTAAAACTCGTGTGTTGACAAAAAAAGGTGTCTGTTTTTCATATTGCAGATATTCACAATGTTAGACATCTCTGGAGAAAGTTATTTTTTATTTCTGTATTTGTTAAATAATGTGACTGCTTCATCAAGTTTGTGTATATTAATTCAGAATAACACATTTTCATTATGGTCAATGTCGATGGTTGATATCTTGTATGGATAACGTTGAACCAGTAAACTGCTAATATTTCCACATTTTAACTTTGTAATTTCCAAAACTGTTTTTGCAAGTCGGTGGTTAAAAAAAGAGGAATATAGCTACCGTAATGCAAGTTGCAACATCTTGACCTGTAGAAAGTGTATAACTGTTGCAGCACATTGGTCTGTCCCTGAGGTTTTCCCCATCAAATGAGTCTCTAACACATGGTGCTCAACTTGCTGCTGTTAAGTTTCCATGGCAACAACAACACACAATTTTTGGTGTTGCTCGGTCAGACATCAACTGCAGTTACCTTTAGTTAACATTAATGTTCGCTTCTAGCTGCTACTTACAATTGCTAAGAAAGTTAACGTTGTTTGTTGCATTTCGATATATGTATAATAGTTACAAAACTGAACAGGTTAACGTTAACTAGCTAGCTACTGTAACTTGGTAGGCCTTGCAGTCCCATAAAGGACTAACGCTAACGCTAGCTCCAGCTAATTTAGTTGCATTAGCTAGATAACCCAGTCAGTTCTTACGAAGCTTAAACTTCATGCAGTTTGACTAGCTAGCTAGTAACCGCTTGTCAGCTGAGTTAGCTACCAACTGGTCCGCTGCAGTGACCCACTACTTTTTGTGACAACACGAGCCCGATTGACCACAATGTCTGACATGGATGAAGATGCAGTGTTGTCCGATGGAACGTTAGACGGAGAGGAAGAAACGCATCAAGGACCTGAAGAGGACGAGAAGGTATAAAGTTTAGCTAGCAAGCTACTTATGAAGATGCACACACAAGTCACGCCATTAGTGTGTCCCATCTTTGCAGATAGTTGGCTACTTGAGTTCACAGCATCATTGGTGACACTTTATAATACGTTACAAATCATATACTTCAGTAATGATTAACTTACAGCTCATGAATTCCTGGTACTCACCATTTACAAATTATTCAGTCTCAATGATTGATTGGTTCACTTCATCAAGTGATGTGCGACCAAACTAGCCGCATTCCAGTTACATAACAGTTAATTACAGACCCAAGCATTTGCTCAGCCTCTCTTTATTTTTTTTTTTAAATCCTAGTCCATTCTCCTCTTGGCAGTATTTGTCAGTTGGCACCTGCCACATGTTTTAGTATATCATTCGCTACCATGCTTCACGCCTCTTCTTTCAACAAGCAAATAAAAACAACTTATGTTCCACTCAAGTTGTGTGGCATCTGATAACTTGTATTTCTTTGAGTGGAAGTACCATTCTGTTTTCAGAGAGGCTGAGCAAATGCATGGGTCTGAACTTTTATGTAACTGGAATCCAGCTAATTTAGCTACATATCAATTAATGTATATGAAGTAACTGAATTAACATTATTTAATTGGTGATCTAGTCATAGTGACTTGATCATTTGTTGATGGAGAGCAACAGGAATTCAGGATACAGCCTTAATGAATTGACACATGAAATTGTCATGAGCATCAGTTAAGCATTACTTAAGTGTATGGTTTGTATCCTTATAAAGCGTTAATAGTGAGTAGCCTCATTTGGAATTTTTACGTTTGCTGAGGCTCCATTTATGGCTAAAAGGTAATGGGTGGTTTAGTAGCTATCATCTAGAGGGGCTTTTGTCTGGGCTGTGCGCCATACACAAACATTGATGGGTCCTGTTGAACATTTACTCCCCTGCGAGTTGGCACCACCAATTTGGACAAATATAATCATATGATGTATTCCCTCTCACAGGTACAGGTTTGCCATTTGACCCAAGAAACCATAAGTCAGGGGCTCTCATTGCTGTGCCGAACAGGAAATGGTCTTGGACATGCATTTGTCAAAGTGGACCTAAACAACAAGTAAGGGGATAAAAATACATGCAAACCAAAAGTGGCTGACTTTGCCTCTGAAATGTTAAATTCAGGTTATCTTCCTGTAATTGTAACAATGTCTTTGATTTTATCTATACTTTATATAATTTTCCCTTTGTCGTCAATGTACTCCTCAGAGGACTGAATGACATTGCAGCAATTAGCAGTTACACACACCTCCGTTTTCTGGACTTATCCAACAACTACCTTGTTGATCTTGCTCCTCTGGCATCTCTGACTCAGCTACTCTGGCTGAAGGCAAGCATCTCTCTATTCATATTCATTTAGAAAAGGACATCTCTGGGGCTATCAGTATCATTCACTCTAACTGATGGCGAATCTTGAATGCAACTCTTCTGTAGGTTGACAGTAATACTGTATCGTGCTTCAAAGGGCAACCTTTTGCTCAGTTGACCTTCTTGCAGTGGCTAAGTATGGCAGTGAACAGGCTAAAAGACCTGGATGGCCTGGTTGGGCCTGCCTTGGAGAGCCTCAATCTTACAGGTTGGTCTGTCAGGATAAGTAGTGGCTCTATGATATAAATGAGTGATGTATTAAGCTAATCCAGAGTTTCCTTAGGGAAGTAATAAGACAAGGGAATTATGTATTCGATCAGAAGGCGGTTTATTATATCCCATGTGTTATAATTCAGTCTATACAGTATATAACAAACTGCCTAGTGTTGTAACATGACATTTTGCAACCTCTCTAACAGGTAATGGAATTCAGAGAGTGAACAGCCTTCAGTGTGGCTGTTTTGCCAACCTTGTAACTCTAGAGCTGAGGGGAAACCACTTGGAAACCACTGATGGCATCAACTTACCCAACCTGCGACGATTATATCTGGTAATAAAAGCACTATGATTTATAAGACACTAGCATTAACACAAGCCTTAATATCCATGCACTCATGTAATGACCCAGAGATCAGAGTGCCTGTAACTATTCTTGCTCTCTGTTCAGGCCCAAAATGTTATCAAGGATCTGAAAGGTTTAGAAAGGCTAGAGCGCCTCACCACCCTTCATCTTCGAGACAACCAGCTAGAGTCTCTGGATGGCCTCAGCCCCAACATGAAGTGTCTCCAATACCTCAATGTCAGGTACACACTTGTATCACAACAGGACAGATCAGAGCCTGTCATCAGTGCAGTAAAACACCAAATAAAATTATATATTCCATATACTTCTGTCTCTCCCCCTTAGAGGCAATGCAATTTCAGATGAGAATGCCCTGCAATGCCTTGGGCTTGTGTCAAAAACTCTGCGGGCTTTTGTCGTTTCTGAGAATCCTCTCGTGGAAACAACAGATTACCGGCTGAGTGTACTGATTCTTCTGCCACAGCTGGAGCGACTTGACAAAGATCTAGTCTCCCCAGAGGAGAGGACTGAGGCCTGGGAGAGAATCAAGGTAAAACTAAAGAACATCTTATTTCTCATTGTGGCGTGGTCAGACTTCAGTGGCTTCCCTTGTTGTTCTAATTGCATGCATGTCATTTCAGGAACTTAAAGAAGAGGAAATTTCCTGAGCCACAATAAATGCAATGATGGCCAAAATGAGGAAGTGTTTAACTTCCTTAAGAACACAGGCTTGGTGTATATCTGTGGGTTCTGTGATTGTGTTGTATAAGAAGTGTTGTGTATCTTGTATGATGCACTTTTGTATCTGTAAATTTGTACATTAGGGTTGCTTGTGTCATGTTCTTACACTATTACAGCCACTCTATTTCATTGAACAATAAAATAAAAAATGTTGAATGCATCCATTGATATGTGCAAATGCAAATAATCAGCTAAAGTCACAAAGCAATGTGTCAGTGATGAATGCATAAGAAATGGAGGAGTGTTTGTATTGCTAGACAAACTGTCCTGTGTTTGCCTGAGTAAGGATGAGAGGGCAAAATCTGACACCATTTCCCTGTTGGCAGACATCCAGCTTTAGCTTTAAGGGAATAGTGACATGCAATGGGTATGAACAAATCACCATATGTAGTCTTTACTGTCCACCTAAGTACAAAGTCTGTACATTTTATCGGATAATTGTTTCTGATTAATAGTAGTAATCTTAAGATATCAATCATTCCACACCTCACCATCCTACTGTTGCCATTAGGAAGGAACAATATTTCATAGATTCTTTGGCCAAGACCAAGACAAATGAAAAGAAATCATTTGAAAAAAATATTGCACATTTTATTAAGTCTAAAGCGGTGGGTGTAATTTGTTTCGTTGTAGGCTATTCCCTGATAATTTCCCAACAAAGACATAAACGTTATCTAGTTCTCCACATTGTGGCTAACTGATATAATACTTGTATTTTATTTTCATATATTGGTAATTTGCTCATTAAAAGGTGAAATGATAAGAACTAAGTCAGATCTGTAACTTTAATAAACTGAGAAATGATTTGTGAAAGCAGCGCCTCACGCGCAACTAGCCCCACAGCTGTTCCTCCAATGATTGGATTAGGTGGGAGTGGCAGTTAGAGGAGACATAAGTCCCCTCCTCGATGCTTCCGCCTCCTCCTCGGTCGTACTTACATCGGGTAGCTAACATCGGCGTGGCGCAGCTTTGAACCTACTACCCCGGGAAGCAGCAGTGTGCCTAAGAAAAAAAAAAACATAATTTACTTTTCAAGGAGACGCGGTTCTCAAGAAATAATCCAGAAACCATGACTAGCTACCATAAACCCGATGAGAAAACTCTGCAGGGGCTGAAAGACGTCGCTAACAAGCTCAGGATCAACTCCATCAAGGCGACATGCGCATCTAACTCTGGGTAAGTAATTTAAAGTTATGTTGGCTTGAGTTATTGAAAGCGTTAACGTTACATACGAAGAAAATGTAAATGCAATATGTTATAACGTTACTGTAGGATGCACATTTTACTTGTGGGTGCCCGATTAACGTTACACGTGTTGCAGGTTATCTTCACGCGGTGGAAAGCGTAGCCACAGCAGACCGTTAGCAAGTAGCTATACTACGTATAATCGTTTCGTTTCTTTCTAAGGTAAACTTGTCTGGGTCCGGTACACCGGCAATGGCATACGCTAACAATATGCGCCATGAGCGTAAACAAAAGGCAGCGTCTGCGTCGATAGATAGGTTATCAACAGTCGGTACATTCTACCATGAGAATTCAAGCTAGCTAGATTGCATTCTATGCAGTATGGTACTATCAAGATGAAACTTTGTCTCTATTGATTAGCATCGACCTGCTTCTACTAGCTAGCTAAAAGAAACCACATGACCATGTGAAAGGTGAATCGCGTGCTCCGTTTGACGCTGTAATTTAAAGTTGCAGCTGCCTCTTAAAATGCCTACGGGATAGAGCCAGACATGTACACAAATTCACACCAGTTGCAATTGTTTTAAGGAAATATGCGTACGTGTGTTAATATGATAACCCAGGAAAGTGGTTAGCAGAAAGACATTGGCCTGTACGTTAGGTTGAACTAAGCGGGATTAGTTTCCAGGGTTTTCTTGTTGGCAGGGGTGTATCTTTTATAGTTTATGTAGTGTAGTATACATTTTGTCTGCCCTTGTCGTACCAGTTTTCGGTCAATGATCTGTGTACACATCTAAAACTTCAATATACTTCGCCAGAATTGCTGTCCGTAATTCGAATCATGCGTGTTGGATTGCTCTTGGTCCCAATTGCCTGCTGTCACATGTTCCGTCACCCGTCTATTCAAATTGTGGTAGAGGACAATTTTGGACTAAAACATTTTTTTTCTTGTACTATAGCTAAAATAAGACAATGTAGCATCTTTGTTAGCATTGTTTAATAGTCCAGAATCTGAACCAGGGAAGCAATGGGGGGACTTAAACCAGATTTTTAAATGTGCAGTCAGGACCACAACTTAAATGCAGCATCTATTAACTATTTGTTAGGTACATCCCATTTAGATTGTCCTCAATTCCATTGTGGAATTTTTAACTTTGTCTCTTGCACAACTGCAACCTTAAAAAAACTTTCTTACTTCCGTGTGTCAACTGACAAGGAAATGGATAGTATTTCCTGAATAGCCTATGAGGCATGCAATGTTTTGTTGTCTCCCTTAAATGATATTTTTGAGTTTTGATTTGATACTGAACATTAATGTTCAGTAAACTCCAAATCAGTGTTACATTACACTGTAGTATCTGATTGCTTTTGTTATGGCTTTTATGTATTTACCCCAGTTTTATTTCTCAGCAGGTTATCGCTCAACAAAAGGACAATGGGTAAAAAAGGCACTGGGTTTTTAATGAAATTTAACCCTGACAATGATGTGTTTGAATAAGATAACTGTTTCAGCATGGTTGAAATGATGCCATTTGTAATTTAACCCAATAGGGAAGAGGAGATGCTGTTGAGTAACTTGGGATTTCTAAACATGCCGTTTACAATACTTTGACCGCTGTGCTGCAACTAACCTTTCACAAGTTTACTTTTTTGAGTGCTGGAGTGTGGAAACGTAACTGATGTGGTCATGTTACAGATTAACAATCTTGACTGATATTCCTACACCCAAAAGATATGATTCTCTATTTAAAAGTCACTGCTTGCCAAATGGATCCTGTTTAAATGCCTTTTCAGGAATGACCAATTGTGGTACATAAGTTTTTACTGTAAAACTAAAACCAAGTGTGAGGATTCCTGAATGTAGCAACACATGCATGTATGTGCATGGATTTTGTTTTCTTGTTTGAATTAAGCCTGCAAGATTTGGGGAGAAATATGGATTGCAAATTTTAAGCTTAGAATTGAATCACGATTTTTTAATTGTTTTTCTTCTCCCTCATTAAGTGTAATGTTTATTGCACACATAAACCATGACTAAACAAATTATCGCCCACTGTGCAACACATCAACCCTGTAAACACACAGGCTCCGTGAAGGAGAGCATTGCACCGCTTTAAAACCTACTTTATACAGTCTAAGACTCACAGATGAAAGTAGCAGTGTTTGTGATGCAGTCGGCTCGTTAAATTAAATTAGTAATTTAAAAAGTATGAACTAAAAATCTGTTATTTAAAAATTTAATCGGTAACAGGGTGAATTGGGATTTTTTAACGATTAATTGCGCAGGCCTAGTTTATTTCCATCTATGAACTGTTCTCAACAGACTTTTTTTTTTCTTCTCCTAGTCACCCCACATCATGCTGCAGTGCAGCAGAGCTCATGTCTGTGCTCTTCTTCCACACCATGCACTATAAAGCAGATGACCCCCGCAACCAGTGTAACGACCGCTTTGTGCTCTCAAAGGTTGGCATGCATTTTGTTTGAGAGATTGATATTCTTCAATTGGTTGGCTCACCTGAGATTTGAGATTATGTGTACACCCATTTCTCTAGGGTCATGCTGCACCTGTCCTGTATGCTGCCTGGTCAGAGGCTGGTTTCGTGAAGGAGTCTGATCTCCTCAACCTGCGCAAGATTGACTGTGACCTGGAGGGGCACCCCACACCAGTAAGTCAAGAATCCCAAACTCCTTCCTGGTGGATTATGTACAGTAACTTTCTAGGTCTAGTTTAACTTTTTGTTTTTGGTTGTCTCTCTTATCTCTAGAAACTGGCTTTTGTTGATGTGGCTACAGGATCTCTGGGACAAGGTCTCGGGGCTGCCTGTGGGATGGCCTACACTGGCAAACACTTTGACAAGTCAGCGTATGTATACAAAAACTTTGGATTCATAAGAGGTTCAAAGACTTAATCCTGCTTGTTTTTATATAAAACTGAGACGGTGATCTGAAACATTTTTGCAGTCTTCAGCGTTACTCCTGATCCTTTTTTAAGTAGATTGCATAAGTGCAGCAGTTCTCTATACTCCCAACTAGACTGTTTCTGTAAAGCTGAAATGTCATGAGTGTTGCCGTTAAACAGTGCTCTTGTTGGACAGTGTCGAATATGGTTAACATTTTGTTAAATAGCTTTGCAAGACTCTAGTGCCGTGACTGGTTTCTTTTAAAGTGGAGCCTGGGGCACTGCTATCTGTTTTAATGCCTTGTCACGGTGACTGACGGGACTGAATAATGCTCCAAAGTTGGGCTAAAACTTGGCAAGGGAAAATCTTGCATGGGCATTTTGAGCTCAATCCTCAAAATCCTCAATCAACATGTCTTCTTTAAATCAATTTAGTTTCTGCATGGAGGATTATTACTAGCACACAACAGGCTGACACTTCTGTGGACACAAGACTGACTGTGCAGATTACAAATGAAGACAGCAAAATAGTGAGGGGTCTATGAGAAGAGACAGGTGAGAGGAAAAAGACAAAGTTAGGGATTATTTTAAGCAGCAAACATGCTGCTACATCTCTGTAGAAAACATCCAGTGTAATCCTCCATGACACAAGGTAACAATCGTCTGCTGCTCTCATCTGCCGCACTACAGCATGCAACTCTGCCAATAGTGATGTTTTACGAACAGGACAAATACTCAAGTAGCAAAATTAATGTTTTGTCCTTATTTTATTTGGCACACTTAAAATTATTTAAAAGATTCTATCTGTTTGAATTAATTTTCTTTGACAATAATATTGGTGATTCTAAGGAAAAGTAATGACTAATATATTTAAGGTAGTTTGTACCTCAAGCCTTACAATGCACAATTATTTAAAGCTTTTATCAGATTTGTCCATAAAATAAGTGGTTCTAACTAGGGATGAAGTGGTTTTAGTATTTACTATTAACACATTTTAAAACTGCACGGTTAATTAATCGTAAAGCCTATGCTACACAGTATTAACTGACTGAAAGTTGTGTGTGCAGTTCTTAAACCTCCATGAACATTCGCATTTGCGCACACACGGCACATCAGACGCCGGTCCGCTCAGCGTGAGTATTGACTGTTGGAGTGGCGGTGGCTCGCAGTGGTGGGATAACTTAGTGCTGCAATTTAACATTACGTGAAGTTGGCGAACACCAGCAAAATACACAGCCTGCCCCTAACCTCGGCAGCTGCGACGGGGGTTCAACCCAAGTTAGAAAGCTTGCTAGTGAATTATGTTTGGGTTTTTATTTTTAGATAAACATTTGTACGAGTCAAAACTCTGCACCAGCTCAAATGTGTCACTGACATAAACAATAAATGTTACTTATCGTCCCCTGTGGGACATAAGGCTGCAAGAAGATCTATGCATTTATTCCTTGGCAACATGCTGCACAGCTCCCTGTGACAGGTGCGTCTTGTCGAGCAGCTTCACCAACTTACACACCAGCTAGCAGGACCCAAAAAGGGCCAACTCCTTAAGGACAGCGCTGTGGTTGCATACTTGGCCTTTGTTTGTGGTGTGACAATCACCTAGTGTCCTATCTTTTCATCTGAATTTAAATTAAAAGGTATATCATTTTAAAAATAACTTGTTTCAAAAGGTCACAAATAATGCATTAAACTCTAGAGTGTTCATGTAATTTCATACATTAGCAGTGAAATTGAATGCAGAATAATTGTGAAACTAAATCTAATTATTGCATCCCTATTCCTAACTACTTAATAGAGCCAAAGGGACAGATGGATATCATTATGAATTGCGGTTTCTAATGTTTCTGGTTCTCAACCAGTGATGGGGTTCATGACTAGTTTCATATGGCTTAGATTGAATGTGTAATGTTCTTTACTCAAGACCAGTGACTTATTCTATGCTGGGTCTGGAGACCTTTCACTTTCCCATGGGTAGTCCACCCATCATAAATCTCAATTCAACAGGCTTATTAATCCTGTAGTAACCAATCATTTTCCCTTTCTACATTGTGTTGTAGTTACCGTGTGTATTGCATGATGGGTGATGGAGAGTGTTCAGAGGGCTCGGTGTGGGAGGCCATGGCCTTTGCCTCCTACTACAAGCTGGACAACTTGGTTGCTATCATGGATGTCAACCGGCTCGGTCAGAGTGAGGCCGCACCCCTGAAGCACGACATGGAGACCTACCGCAAGCGCTGTGAAGCTTTTGGGTCAGTAACTGAACTTTCTATTCGTTCACTGGTATCTAATTCTCTAGGAAACTGACAGTTTTTTTCTTCTTAAATTCCTCTAAAAATTCTTAAATTAAACGACCTTTTATTTTCACTTGTATGCATGTGTATAATCAGGACCTTACTATCAACCTGTTGAAAAGCTGGGTTTTAGGTTTTCACACCTACCTTGTTTGGTTTTACAATGAACTCTTGGTCGGTTTGTTTGAGCTGGTGTAAAAGCTCAGCTAAACTCTGGTCCGCTTGAAAACGGGGGTCTCTGTCCACCTGAAATAGTTATCACCACTTCAGATGAGAGTTCCATCTCCTCCAAATACAGGAGGTGGACCAAAACAGCCTTTTACTAGCCTGCAATTTCAACCTTGCACACAAACTACAGACCTGCATGATAACTTTCAAATCTATAAGCTGTTCTGAGCACACATTGCTGGGCAACACATCTCATTCACTCGCTCTGTCAGCTAAGGCAGGGACAATTCGTTGACTTAATTGATTACGTAAACGTGTCGTCCCAAGTAATTTGCGTCGGGAACTGCTGGGAACATTTTTACAAAAGAATAAAGCCTAACTGCAGAACATGTAAACATGCTAGCATTTCACCACAGCAATGCCTAACAAGTTTCTACATGCATGCATAGTTATATTTTTGTAATTCTCCTGTTGGAATGATAGCCTACTACAGGTTAGATCAATTTTACTTAATTTTACAGTGCAGTGTTAATACATTTCTTCAATAAGGTTCAAATCTATTAAAACTGATAGTCGAATAATTTAAAAGAATTGCTAGTTTAATCCTGTAAAATGTTACTGTCATTGTTTGCCTTCTAAAATACAAAACCCTAAAGCAGAACCAGAATACCCAATACATTCTAAATCTGGTGTTGATCCATTATTTCTGAGAACCGACGTGTCAACAGGTTTTGGATTTTCTGTCCAATAAACGGCAACAGTCTCAGTTGCATGGCGTGTTTACAGTGTTTGGTGTATTTTGACAGTGCAGTGTGAAAGAAAATCAAACCAAATAAAATGATGTGTTTTGGGTTAATGTTTGTAATGTTGGTATGCTGTTAAAACTGAGTCATTGTTTGTGTAGATGGAACACGTATGTTGTGGATGGGCATGATGTCGAGGAGCTGTGTAAAGCTTTCTGGCAGGCTCAGCAAGTCAAGGACAAACCCACTTGCATTGTAGCCAAGACATTCAAGGGCAAGGGACTCAAAAGTAAGTGTGGCTTCCACATGGGAATTTTTTTTTTTTTTTTTAACTATTGTACTCTAGTCTCTGAATTTGATTTATGAGATGTGTTCATCCTTTTGGCTGTAGATATTGAGGATCTTGATAACTGGCATGGAAAGCCTATCCCTAAGGACAGGGTGGATGACCTCCTAAAAGACCTGCAGGCTCAGATCCAGGTCCCCAACAAGACCCTGTGCCCTGAACTGCCCAAAGATGATACAGCACCTGCAGACCTTAGCACCATCTCCATGCCTTCACCCCCAGGATACAAAAAGGGAGAAAAGGTACATTTTTACTTGCATTAAGTCAATGAAAATTCACTGATACCACTTTTCAGTATAAACATTTCTTGTTATAGGGGGTGGTTGCCTTGCCTTATACTAATAAGCACCTGAGAACCTTTTAACCTACATATGGAATATTGTTTGTTTTCATTACCGTTTGTCAATTTCTGATGCTTACGCTCATTTCCTTCCCGCCCTGTCAGATGGCAACAAGGCGTGCATACGGCCTGGCACTGGCCAAGCTGGGCCAGGCAAGCAAGAGAGTGGTGGCCCTTGATGGAGACACCAAAAACTCTACCTTCTCGGAGACCTTCAAGAAAGCTTTCCCTGACCGCTACATTGAGTGCTTCATCGCTGAACAGAACTTGGTACACAATATTTTGGTTTTCACGGATGAGTAAATGCTATTACCTCTTTCAGGTTGCTAAGTTGTTGGACATGATTAGCTCATTCTTGAAAGTGGGATAAACTTGGCTTCGGCTTAACTCTTCCATAATGTGCTCCACATTGGTCTGAACAGTTACTCTTATTCTCTAGCATAATCTCTTGTCACTTATGACCATGTAATCCTCTGTCCTGTCATTAACACTAACCCTGGTTCACTCTTTTCTGGCTGCAGGTGGGAGTGGCCATTGGCTGTGCCACACGTGACCGCACAGTTGCATTTGCCAGCACGTTCGCTGCCTTCTTCTCTAGAGCATATGACCAGATCCGAATGGGAGCCATCTCCCAGTCAAATGTCAACCTGGTAGGTTCCCACTGTGGAGTCTCAATCGGTAAGCTTTCTGCTTAAGTATCACTAGTTTTCCTATAGGCCACAATGAGTGTCCACTGTCCCCTAACTGATCTTCCTCTGCCTTCAGGTGAGGATGGTCCTTCCCAGATGGCCCTAGAGGACTTGGCCATGTTCCGTGCTATCCCAACATGTACTGTGTTTTACCCCAGTGATGCTGTGTCCACAGAGAAAGCTGTTGAGCTCTCAGCTAATACAAAGGTTGGTAGGCCCCCTTGTGGTAGAGTTTGTCAAGTAAATTCTCTTCACAGTGATTGAAGTTGCATTTTTATGTTGTAACTCCTATATTCTCAGGGTATCTGTTTCATCCGTACCAGTAGACCAGACAATGAAGTCATCTACTTGCCAGATGAGAAGTTTGAAGTGGGTGTAGCTAAGGTAATGATTAATGCAATGGTTTTACACATAATTGTATACCAAGTAGCAACAAAGATTGGAATAGCCACCTGGAAAATGTATATACAATTCTATTTAACCAGGTGGTGCGCCAGTCTGACAGTGATTGTGTAACAGTGATTGGTGCTGGTGTTACTCTGCATGAGGCCCTTGCTGCTGCAGATATGCTGGCCCTTGAAGGTAAACTCACCATGCCCTCTAGTGGGTAGATGAAGTTATTGAGGCTCACATTTCATTACTACCAAAAGCCATTTTCTGGTAATTCAGGAGATCAGCTGCTCATTTGGCTAGTATGGGCTAATGAACAACTCTAATGTTATGAATTTCTATAGGGAAGAAGATCTGTGTGATTGACCCATTCACTATCAAACCCCTGGATGCAGCTACCATTCTGGCCAGGGCCAGAGCCACAGGTGGACAGATAATCACTGTGGAGGACCACTACAAGGAGGGTGGGTTTTTGTTTTTTGAATGTCCTGTTGAAGGGTTCTCCAGAGGTTTGAGAGTTGGCAGATTTTTTTTTTTTTTTTTTTTTGCAAAAGAATACAGCAAGTAGTGGTGGTGGTTTAATGCAGAGTGTTCTCGATCTGCCCGTGTCAAGAGATCATCATCCCTTGGTGATTTGAGCTGCTGATCTGTCTCCTCTGTCCAGGTGGTCTTGGTGAAGCAGTATTGTCAGCAGTGGGCAAGGAGCCCGGCATCGTTGTGACCCGGCTGGCAGTGACCGGTGTTCCCCGCAGCGGAAAGTCCCAAGAGCTACTGGACATCTTCGGCATCAGCGCCAAGAACATTGCCAATGCCGTGCGTCAGACCTTTGCAAATTAAAGACCGCAATTTATGTCACTGTTCAATCTCAACCAACTGCAGTTGCCTAGCATGATCATGAACCGGTTAACTTTTTGTGCCCCCTTGTGGCTTTTATTAAAGTGCAGTGTGCTAACCCTGTATTACTACCACATATTCAGAGGGATGAGAAGGGAGTGCTGTGGTAACACCTGTTAGTTGCTCCCCCATTTGCAGTGTCTAGTACCTTCTACAACATTCCTTGTACCCTTATATTTTCCAAATGTCTTGCTAGTAGCTCAAACAAAAGCATAACAATACTGTAAATATGGTATGTTGACAGCTGTCTGGTTCTGATCCATTGTAAACTGTCAGGCCACAACTTGTGCATTCCTACAGTATTTTCTTTTTCACATTCCTTACAACAATGCCTCATGTCTTCTCACTCAGCTGGCGTTCATGCCTCCTACTGTTTTGAAGCAGCACTTAGTGTTTTGTCATACATGTTATGTAGTGATCGTCACAGCTTTTGGTGCTTAGCTGTGGTAAAAACGGTTTCTTCATGCAGGTGTGAAAAGTTAAACCTCACAGTTTGAACCGTTGAGCATTCCTGGCCACAATGTTGTCCCACAATGTTACTGGCTTTCCAGGTCACTGGAGTCCTCCTGTTCTACCTGTGTTGTACTGAATTAAAAAGATTAACCCAATGCCCTTTTGTCTTGTGTTTATTCCCCCAAAACTCTTGTTTATGGGTGGCAATGAAAGTGGGTCCACAATTGTCAGCTGATTTGCACTCAATTTTGTACAGATTCATGACTGGTTTTAGTCTTCATTTCTTAAGAGGAAAAATGTCAACCTTTATTTGGTTTGACTCCACATGTTGGTTACCAGAAAATGTATTCTGACTTGTATCCTGCTTTTAGAAGGCTTTCATGACAATTTGGTACTAACATTAATTGTGCACAGAGGTTGACTTTTGTCTGTTTTTTTTTAATTCAAATGGTATCACAATGTTTCCTTGAGGTCAAAATCTCACCTTGTCCAATTTGTTTTATGATAAACTGGAACAAACTCGTCATTTCTCCGAAGCTCAACCTGGAAAATTCCTTTTGGTCCTACTACAGCCCACTAGTCTGTTAGTTTAACGCCTCTGATCCACGATCCCATTGTTGAGACCATATAGCTAGATGTTTGCAGATCATTTCCCTTATTTTAAAAATAACAAGCAAAATTACTTTTCTATCTTAAAACCCTTAAATGTTTATCTAGCCAAATCCACACACTCTCGTCAGGGTTTGCGTGCAGTTTTATTGTCCCAAAGTCCCTGTAACATAACCCATTTGTACAGGTCTTATCCCTTGACCAATTGGCTATCCTAACCTTTATAAAAGTCTATGGTCTGAACAATGGGATGTTGAAGCAGAGGGTTTATATATTTGAAACAAAGGGAATTTGTAATAGAGTTCAGGACAATGAGCAGTCCCCTTCCCATCAGCCTCATCTGAACTTAATGTTTTACTGCTGCAAGTATCGGCATGCTAATACATAAAAAAATGGTAGGCCTACAAAACTGCATGTTAGCAGGCCGACTTTGGCATTTAGCTTAAAGCATCACTGTAGACTAGTCCAAATGTATTATTTAAATGTTGGCTTCATGTGGCTGTTATACATGGAGAGCTGGCAGAGAAACAAGGTAGTGCTAGTCCTTTGTGTCATAAAGTCACTGAAGATAGTTAAAAATTTGAAGTTGGATGTATTGTAGGCCTCTGCTCCTCACTGCAGTGGGAATTGTAAATCCAGGGTGTTGTCAGACGGGTTAAGGAAGGGGCTGAATGTGGTGAGTGGATAACTGCACATTCCTGTCAAGATTTAAATGAATAGTCTTTGGTCACATCACTATTTACCTTGGAAGAGCACGTCAGGACCTGAGTGTTTCACTATTGACTGTTAAGTTGTCCAATGTGCCATTTGGAATGAGTCTGGATTATTCTGTTGTCTCTGTCTCATCAGCTGAATTTCAGATGTAGAAAAATAAATTAATACATAACATTAACCTCATTGATCTGATCAGAAATTATATTTTGGTCCTTGTTAAGCACAGAAGCTGTCACCTGGGATATGACAATGCGCACACACACAGCAGGCTCTATTTCTTTTGGAGGCTGGGCTCCTTCAAAGTCTGCAGCAAACGCCTGCTTATGTTTTACCAGTCTGTCGTGGCCAGTGTCCTCTTCTATGCTGTGGTATGTTGGAAGAGGGATGCTGGACGACTAGAAAAGCTGGCTCTGTGGTGGGCATGGAGCTGGAGTCACTGACATCAGTTGCAGATAAGAGGACCCTGAGCAGACTGCCCTCTATAATGGACAAAGACTGCCACCCCATGCACACTACTTTTTCCAAGCAGAAGAGCATGTTCAGCAGAAGGCTCCTGTGTCTTGCAAGACAGACGGGCTGCGTAGTTTCTTTGTCCCTAGGGTCATTAAGCTCTTCAATGTCTCACAGAAGGGGAGGAGTGTGATTGACTTGATTGTTTAAGTCTGCTCTGCAAACTGCCCTTTGTACCACACTGCCCTTTGTACCATGCCTTCATCTGGGTTCCTTTAGACATATTGTAAGTGCACACTAGTGATATCTTTTTTTGTATTTTTGTGTGCGTGGATGTCATGTCTGTGTGCCTATGTGTATGTATTAAAGATCTAAAAAAAAAAAAATGGTGTCTGCAAACGTTTTGGCAGCCTGCAGAACTAATACCTTGTACTGCCCCCTTTGGCAGTATCAGGAAACGCTTCTTGCAGCCAGCCAAGAGTCTTTCAATTCTTGTTTGAGGTATCTTTGCCCATTATTCCTTACAAAAGTCTTCCAGTTCTTTGAGATTTCTAGGATCTGTCACGCACTGCTCTTTTAAAAAGGTAAATTATGTTGAGGTCAGGAGATTGTGAAGGTCATGGCAAAACCTTCAGCTTACGCCTCGTGGATTCTGAGGTGTGTTTAGGATCATTATCCATTTGTAGAAGCCATCCTCTCTTTAACTTCAGCTTTTTCACAGATGGCATCAAGTTAGCGTCCAAAATTTGCTGAAATGTTTTTCCTTCTACTCATGAAATGTTCCCAATGCCACTGGCTGCCATACAACCCCAAAGCATGATTGATCCCCCCCCAATGCTTAACAGTTGGACAGAGGTTCTTTTCATTAAATTCTGTGCCCATCTTCTCCAATTGTACCTTTTCTCATTGTGGCCAAAAAGTTCTACTTTAACCTCATTGGTCCACAGAAGTTGTTTCCACAATGCATCAGGTTTGTCTATATGTTCATTTGCAAACTTCAAACGCTGATTTTTGTGGTTAGGATGTAGAAGAGGTTTTCTTCTGATGACTCTTCCATGAAGACTATATTTGTACGAGTATCTCTTTATAGTGGAATGGTGTACCACAACTCCAGTATCTGCCAGGTCTTTCTGGATGGACCGTGCAGTCAAACGTGGGTTTTGACTTGCTTTTCTCACACTCCTGCGAGCTGTTCTGTCTGATATTTTTCTTGGTCTTCCAGATCTTGCTTTAACTTCCACTGTTCCTGATGACTGCCATTTCTTAATTACATTCCGAACAGAGGATATTGGCATCTATAAACGCTTTGCTATCTTCTTATAGCCTTCTCCTGCTTTGTGGGCGTCAACTATTTTCAGTTTCAGTTTTCTAAACAACTGCTTAGAAGAAGACATGGTGCTGATTGTTGGGGCAAGGTCAGATGAGTCTGAGCATTTAAAACCTTAAGATTGACATTGCCTGGTCTTTCCAGACGATGACTGAGAACAATCCATGACACTGTCAGGTCTCAGCTTTCCAAAGGGGGCGGTGCATGCTAGAAACTCTGCAGGGTGCCCAAACCTTTGCAGATGCCGTATTTTTGTTTTCTGTTATTTTTAAAGTGTAAATGATGGAAATAAAATCTAACTTTTGTGACATATTATACGAATGTCTGATCTGTCATTTGATGCCATTTGGATATTTTTTCATCTTTTCTTGACTTCTTTATGCACATTAATACAAATGTTTTACATGTGGTGCCCAAACATTCAAGCCCCTATCTATCTATCTATCTATCTATCTATCTATCTATCTATCTATCTATCTATCTATCTATCTATCTATCTATCTATCTATCTATCTATCTATCTATCTATCTATCTATCTATCTATCTATCTAGACAGATTTATTGTGTGTATATGTGGTTACTGAGCAAATAAAGAGGGTCTGTCAGCAGGTTTCACCCCACTGTGAAAATCCCAGTTTGGCTCAACTCTCAGTCAGTGGCACCTGCTTGGTTTAGCATTGAGTGTGAGGATGTACACACTCCAGACTACATATGTAAGAATCACAGTGTATCTACGTACAGACAGTATTGTGAGGACAGAATGTAAAGACAGGCTCGTTGCCCACTTCTCAGAGGTTGTGTTTGTTTTCATACATAGATGCTAGAGCAGGTGTGCCAAACAAGGTTGTCTCCGACTTGAACTGTCTACCAACCCTGTCTCTTGTTTGGAAAAGGCCCTGATGGTCTGATGATTCAGTCAGGAGAAAAACACAAAACTGTCAGTGGATCACAAATGTATGTGTCAACCCACATGATAATCTATCACAGTTGTATGAAACGTATTGTTTTCCAGTTTCTATCTGTGGCCCCCTGTCCGTCTATTATCTCCTCCAAAAATCTCTGCTTTCCACCTAATGTTAGCAGACAGTTATGAAAGGGTGAGGAGACAAGGAAGAGCAGGGTGGGTCTGTGTATTTCATGGTGCCATGAATGAGGGCCTTTATTAACAATGTGACCGCATCTGTTTTTTTTTTTACCTCTCCGCCTCCTAGATATTCCTTCCCATCCTCCTGCTCTTTCTTCATTTCAGCGTTCACTCTGAGTTGGGGGCATATCCAATATGGCTTAGAGCTGCTTTTGTCTGACTCACAACAAAAAACCACAGCACAGCCTTTACTACAAGTGTTTATAGTGTTGTATCCTCTCGTGTAAACTCTCACATCGACTGTTACTCAGAGTTCCTTTCCATTTCACAGTATTGCCTTCACTTTCTGTGGATTTGCATCATCCTCACTTCTTGAAGATCTAAAGGTTTCGGACTTCTCTCTCCAGCTGCAACCGCTTAAACTGTAAACCTTCAACAATGCAGAGGCCGAGGACATGGATTACGATCATTTGTCTGTGTGGCACAGTTTTATGTGGACACAGCCTAAATTATCTGCACAACATGGATGCATACTTGGAAACGTCTTCAGAGTCACCTGAAATAGAAACAGCAGCCGTTCATCCACCAGGAGTTGACACAGGTGTGACCCTGTTAGATGCAAATGCTTTAAGCGGTACCCTCCCTGCTGGTAAGATCAGGGTTTTTTATCTTTCAAATGCTGCCTGTTTCTGTCTGCATGATCTTGGCTAATGCATGCTTTAATAACTGAACTAGTTTATGGTATTTATGAACACAGCAGAGTGAAAAACCTATTTTTTTACTTCATGTCTTTGTTTTTTTCCTGCTCTGCTTTATGACTGGTGAAGAAGAGAGTGAGTATGAGCATCTCCAAATGGAGGCAGAAGAGGAGAGTGAGCATCAAGGAGTTAATTTCAGGAAGCTGCAGGCTGGTAGAAGAAGGAGAGGTGCTTGGGGGAAGAGGAAGCACGCAGCTACAGTGGAGGCCACTGCGTATCGAATAGTATATATGACACTTGTTCTACCATGTGAATACAAAAATGCATATTTATAAATAAAGAAATAAAGACGTGTACATTTTAGGCTTTCATGTTGGCAGTTTTATAAAACATATTTTCACCCATTTGCTCCTTTGTTGAATCATACGTGTGACTTCCGGCTGCTAATTGCAGGCAGGGTTGGGGCGACCCCTGATGGGCTGGAGGAAGCGTGGGAGAGGTCAGGAGGAAGCCAGTGCTCTAATGGCGACACTAAAGGAGCTTCATGCTGAAAAGCAGAGGCTGATGGATCAAGGGAAAGCAGAAGAGGATGGGGAAGGAGAGGAGGAGGAGGAGGAGGAGGAGGAGGAGGATGATGATGATGACGACGATGATGATGATGATGATGATGATGAAGAGGAGGAAGAGGTTTTTGTTAAGTTTAGTGCTCATTGATTTACCCATTTTAGTTAATTCATTTTTAGTCATGTAATTATTTTGGAATTTCCTGTCAGGAAGAGGAAGAGGAGGAGGAAGAGGAAGAGGAAGAGGAAGAGGAAGAGGAAGAGGAGGAGGAAGAGGAGGAGAAGAAGAGGCGACTGAGCCTCTCAGCAATCAAACAGAAACACACTCCAGTTTTACAGAGTCTCCTCTCAGCGAGTGTCAGACTGCTGACAGAGAAATCAGCTGCAGGGGCATCGGCATGACTCACCTACCAATCATCCATAACCTGCTGGCCACAAATCTGGATATGGCAGGTGTGTGTGTGTGTGTGTGTGTGTGTGCCTGTATGTGCGTACGTGTGTGTGTGTGTGTGTGTGTGTGTGTGTGTGTGAATGAAATGAGCCATGTTTGTGTTCAATGGGATTGTTAGAATAGAAGTGTACTCCATTAAAAACGAATATAGTTGTGATATTGATTACAAATAAACTGTTTTTTTTTGTTAAATCAGTAGCTCTAATTGGCACTTTGATTTGTAATTTTATTTTAATAATCACTTTTATGTCTAACAGTTGATTTTGGCAAGATAATGAACCATAAACTGAAAACTAAAATAACAAAGGTCACTGACTGACTATAATATTTACATATAGAAAAGTTCCAGCAGAGATATGTCAACATGACATGGCCTGTGAGTCCCTTATCACACTCATGTGAAATAGCTTCACAAGCCATATTATGTACGTATATTCCACTACATCTACTACATCATATCTCTTACCATGTGATTTATCTTTAAAGAGAACAACATCAGAATCATCACTCCACAAGTTTTCTCTGGGGTGCCGAACCTGGACACACTGGACCTGAGCAAAAACAAACTGGATGATGAGTCGTTCAGACATAACCCCCTGTCTGTGAGTAACACCTCTCTCCTTCTCTGTCAGTCTCAACATTCCAGTCTAATCCTCTGCAAGTACATTAAACTCATAAAGTTGTATACTGCATCTTTAATCATTCTTGAATGTATATCTCACTATTACATTAGGGTTCAATTTATGGATACCTGTTCTTGCTTTAAAGCAATGTTACACAGTGTATGTGCTGTGTGATACAAATGCTAAAGGTCACATAGTGTCACATTAATGCAATGCACCCACAATCAGGCACATCCAATTCTAACTGCAGAGCTTCTGTAGTGCTAGCAGGCTCAAACCTGCAGTCCTTGACCTGAAATACCAGTCCAGCCTGCTTGATCTATGGTCAAGGGAGTGTTTATTTTATATACATACTTAGAGTCATCATGTTTTTATTTGTCAAAAAGAGAAAAGCAAATAGGAGAAGCAGAACCCTGAGGAAAACAACAATTTGCAATTTAGGTTACTACAGTACGTTTCATTTTTTTGGTGCTGTCAAGTGCATGGAAAATCTTTGTTATGTAAAGATAAGGGAAATACATGATCCATTCACTTACAAACCCATAAGGCTAAAATATGATAAATAAATAATACATGGTTCTGCTGCCCCGAGGCTCTGGAACAGCCTGCCTGAGGAAATCAGGTCAGCTGAGTCAGTGAACTCTTTTAAGTCCCTTCTTAAAACATGCTTTTATAGGAGAGCCTTTCCTGATCTTATTTGACTTTATTTTATCACTTTTATTTTATTGCATTTTAGGAATTTTATATTTATCTGTATTTTAGTCTTTAAATGTTTTTCATGCTTTTATCTTTTTGTATTATTGTCTCTTTACACTTGTTAAAGCACTTTGTAACTTGTTTTTGAAAAGTGCTCTACAAATAAAGATTATTATTATTATTATTATTATTATTATTATTACTAGCAAAAGCATGGAAAAGTTTGTGAAAGGACTAGCAGGTAAACATAAGACAATGACGCTACACCAAACACTACAACTACTTAAACAAAGGCAAGAAAATACTTGAAAGTATTTGTATCTACAAATGGGGACCCTGCAGAAAAAGTTTGGGAACCACTGCCTTAACCCTTTATAGCTTACATCTATACATATATTCGTATACACATACAATATATGCATACACTCCCAAACTTTTACCTGAGAAACATAGTTTTGTGTTTTTTGTCTACCAAAAACACTAAGACAAGCAAGGATGTGCATGAATAAATAACTAAATATTTTTACATAACAATAATTGGTATACATCTACAATTTAAATCCATTGTTATTCATAATTCATATGTGTGTGTATGTTCGTGCACATATTTACTCCTCTGAGCTGCGTTTAACTATGCATGTTGAGTTGTTTTTCTTTCCCAAACCAGCCCTGCTTCTGTTCTTCTTTACATTATCTAAATTCCTCATACTTTCCTGTTTAGTTTTCAGCTTTTGTATCCATTTTGCCCAGCGTATTTCATTTTGAAATTCTTCATTTTGGATTCTGTATGTTTTTCTCTCCATTTCTGAAATTTCATGCATTGTTTCTTTCCCTCTCTGGACTGTAGGTTATTGATAGTTTCAGCCAGTTTCTTGTTATCTGCTTTATGGCTGCAAATATAAAATAAATATATATAAATACTGGTCCATCTCTTGTTTAAACTTGGGTGGTAATTTCCCTAGGATTATGTGGGTTGGATTAATAGTTTTTCAGATTTAGATTCTTTTTATTGCCGTTATAACCTGTTGCCAGAATGATTTTAACATAGGGCAGGAAAAAGAAATATGTGAGTGATTTGCCTTCTCTTCGTTACAATTTCTTCAGCAGTGTGATTTCCTAGTGCTTTTAATTTTACTAAGAGCATTTGGTGTAACCCATGCAAATTCCTACCAATATTTTGAGTTTGTTGTTTTATGTATCCCACTGCACACCTGACTCCAATCCTCGTCGCTCAGCCTCTCCCCTATTTCATCCTTCCACTTTAGTTGGCATCCATTATTGATAATTGTATTGCCATTACTTTTATTAAAATTGTATTAGTTTTATTATTATTTTTAATCAAGATTGGCAAATATTTATAAATTATTTTAAAATACTTTTTTATATTCAAGCATTTGTACATATGTTGTCAATCCTTTTAATGCCCGTATTTTCAATATATTATTCAAATTCTGGATCCCAAGCCATTTCTCTAAAGTATCTCAATTAATTATTTATTTTGTGATTTTTACATATACTTTGCCAACTTTGTAAAGTAAAATCTACCCATCTATTCAATGCTATTATTTGTTTACTCTGGTCTTTATTTATATGCAATAATGTCTTTATGGATATTGGTACACATCCATAAAGCTTCCTCTTGTGGAGAAAGCTAAATGTGAATGAGTGAGTTAGTAAGTTACAAGCCAGTTTTATAAGTCACTTTGCATGTAATTAAAAGCAGGCTGTTTCCTGTATCGTTACAGTAATAAAAGAGCAGTGAAAATTGCATTAACTAATCCTTTCTAAGAATAACCTCTGGTCTAACCTCTCAATGACCACAGATCCTGACCACACCGAGGCAGCCCACCACACTCTGACCAATCATTCGGCGCCACCATCAGCATACTCTTACAGTATTGGCTGGGCAGACCTGTTGGAAAACAGATGCAGCCAGTGATGTGTGGAGAATAAAAGAAAATAATTTTTAAAGGAAGTTTTTTCTCTTTATTTTCTGCTCTCATCCCAGTAATGACAGAGGACTGATGGACTGGCTAAAGAGATGCCAAAGATTCTGTCCACTGCTTTTAGTTGACACACATCAGCCACAGCGGCTCTCACCAAAGAGCCGCACAGAGTGGCTTTTCTAAAAATACATGACAGATGGAAGAGATGCACAGATTTGGTGTATTTCAGTGAACTCTGAGATTGTGTCCTTCTCTGCAAGTTGGGATAGAAAATTATGGATTTGAAGAGAAGTATTCATTTTGTCTGTTTTTATCTTTCTGACTGGTTCACCCATTGCCCCCACCATTACCACCTGCGTGTCATGTAGAACTTGACCTTTCTGAAGAAGCTGAACGTGGATGGAAACCAACTCACCAGGATCCCAGCGCTGCCACCATCTCTGGAGGAGCTCAAGATGAACAACAATAAGCTCAATACACTCAGCCCTAACTGTTTTAAAGGTAGGATTTGTGTCTGTGTTCATGGAAGAGAAACATATTGTATGAAAATAATATAATTGAGTTTTCCCCTTTAGGTTTGATGAACCTGTTGAATCTGGAGCTGGAGGAGAATACTCTCCATGAGGGCAGTGTGTCACCGCTAGCCTTCAGACCACTAGAGAGACTTTTGGACCTCCAGTTGGACAACAACCGCTTCCGTTACCTCCCTCTGGGCCTTCCTCCCTCTCTTCAGGTGCACTGGTATCACTTTACTGCAGCCTCTGGGGAAAATACTCCTCCTTAAAATGTATGAATCAGCTAAAGGAGGCAGCTGGGATTCAGACTTGTATTTAGGGTCAATTCAAAGAGCCACAAGCTGACATCAGGACAAGAATTGATGTGCCAAATGAGACATCCCTGTCTGTCTGTGCCCCTACTTTTAGGAGCTGGATATGAATGAAAATCTGATTGAGGCGGTGACGGAGGAGGCGCTGAGGGCCTGCGTCCATTTGAGAGTGCTGGACCTAAGTCACAACCTGTTGCATGAGCAAGGCATCGCTAATCGCGCCTGGACCCGTCTCAAGTACGTCCATCCATCCATTAATGTCCTGCAGTTTCTCTCTCAGCCACAAGAGGGTACCCTGGTGTTGTTTAGGAATCTAAACACTTTTGTTATCATTTTTAATGTTTAAATGGTTATCAGTCTGAAAGATGAGCTTATCATTCCCATCATCAACATCAATAGATGAGGTTGACGCTCTGTTTCACTGCACATAAACACACTTCTCACTGATTCGCATGAAGACAAACACATTAGTATTCTATTTTCTTCTTTCTTTCTCTCCGTCTCTCTATTTCTCACCCCCCCCCCCAAACACACACACCACAAGCAAACATATCACAGAAGTTATGACAGCTGACCTTGTATGTACTTAGATGAGCGAGAGCTTGAGGGCAACTGTGTGCCTGTATGTGTCTTTTTGTGTACATATGTTTCAATATGTATGGTTTGTGTGTGTGTGTGTGTGTGTGTGTGTGTGTGTGTGTGTGTGTGTGTGTGTTTAAGTAAAGCGAATTCCAGTGGGTTTTTTTCTTTGCTCCCTGGGATCCTTGTGAACCACAGTGGGAGCTTCAGGGAAAACTGAGGAAAAGAAAGAAAGACAGAAAACTGCAGTTAGAGAAACTTTGGATTGTATTTCTTGACTGGAAGATTACGTGAAAGAGGAAATAGAAATATAAAATTGGAAAAATATAGTTAGGGTAACTTTAACCAAAGAAATTATGAGATCTTATAGAGATGATGTGGGAAAAAAGAGAGTTTGAGTGAAATGGAGAAAGTTGAACGAGACAGCGCTCTGAGACTTCACTTGACTCTTGACTCAAATGTAATTGACATCTGACACTTGACCTCATTAGTGGCAAGAACAGCACTCTTCCCATTGGCGCTGCAGGCTTATTAGCTAGTACTCTAAAAGCTTCCTTTAGCACTGCATAGACAAGAGCGTGGGGACAAATGTAACCTTAAAGGGCAAAGTTCATAGGATACCAAAGTGGCGTAAAACAAGACTCCTCCCTGTGTTACGATTGTATTTTAATCTGCAGACATACATTATAATAATTAAATCCACTTTGAACTACATGTGAAAAATCTATTAATTATGTAGCTCTGCAGAGGTGTGTGGCAAAATAGACAGAGAGGGATTGAGACATAATGAAAAGTAAATTGCTCAATGTGAAAATAAACTGCAGTAGGCTGGTTCTGGTTAGTCAAGTGACTCTGTTCCATGTCATGATGTCAGTGTTATTGCTGCCTCCTGTTGGGGGTTCAAGGATGTAAGAGTGGAGGATACAGGAGGTAAGAAGAAGCTGAGGAGTGCAGTTTGTTTTTTCAGGCAGACCGGGCCGACCGCCAGTCACTCGCCTCATTATCTACCTTGTTAATATATCTTAACTTTAGTCAGTACTGTGTTTAGAGGCATCTATTGTAACATAATATTATATAGGTGTTTAAATTTTTGTTTTTGTTTGGCAGATCCCTTTTTTGTACTCTTTAAACTTATCCCAGATCTGTCTTTAGTTTGTGTTCCCCTGGGTGTGTTTACTGCCAATGTGTGACCGACGTGTAAGCATATGCACATGATTAACAACTGGTGGAACTAAGTAGAATTTAATGCACTACAGTTTTTTTAGGTTCTTGTTCTTGAGTTTTCCATTATATTGTACTTTATTCTTTAACTACACATTTCATTTTGAATTACTTCCACTGATTAAAGCTGCTAATTCCCAAAATGTATGGGTTATATTTTTTCAATTGCAGTTTTTATTTGAGGCCATCAAACATCTTTATTGGTAAAATGATCGTAATACAGACCTAAATTATGTAATACTACATGGTGTTTTACAGCTTAACATAACTTTAGGTTACTTAACGTAACCCCGGTTCTTTGATAACAGAGTCACGTGTTTCACTATGGGAATCGCCTCAGTGTGACTAACTATGGAAGCTACAATGGCACCACTTCTGTCTGTGACAGACAGGTCGAACTGTGCTAGGGCCACACCCACTCATATAATCACAGTCAATGTATTTTTTTTTCCATGTCTGTTCAAGGAGGGACGTGTTGGTGAAACACCTCACTCTGTTATCAAAGAACCAGGGTTACGTTAAGTAACCTAAAGTTCTTTTTCTAACTTTTCTAACTTCGTACACAAACAAGGTGGAATTGTCTGTTTTCACTAAAATATGACAACCTAGGAGAAAGAACAGAAAATGTTTCAGAGCCAGAAACACTGCCATAAGCTCCACAGCATTTAGGTGAGCCCTGGCTAACCTCCAGTTCCATGTGCCATTCATTCCCTAACAACGTTGCTCCCCATCTTGACAGGGACGTGTCCATTGTCATTATCACTGGATGCCCGATGTGAGAGCCGCCGTGTCTCTCCATGGGCGGAGGGCTGCTACGAAAGCCAGAGTGATTATAACCCTTCGGTTGAGATGACAGCGTGGGCACAGGCTCATTTCCTTCATATAGGCAGGCAGCTGGGCTGGTGGGAGCCTCTTGCCATCGTACAGGTTTCTCTCTTCCCCCTTGGGGTCCTGGGCTGCTGGCCATTGTATCCTCAATTTGGCAGCCGCCCAAACTCATACAAGCTGCTCGAGGAGATCAGAGATGGCATCATCCTCTGCGTCCTCACAGCCCGGTTCCACTTTGAGGAGGTACTCGAAAAGTGGAGGCATGTCCGGCGTCTCCTCGTCCATGATGTCTGCCCAGCTAGGTGTAGCTTGCGACTGAAGGGTAGTGTTTGTGGCTTTTGGGGTGGTTCCGGACAGACATGGGTCATGACTGTGGCCATCGCCACCCTCAGTTGTCTTTCCAGTATCGTTTCTGGCATTGACGCACAGTGGGTGCACGAGTGAGGGTCAGCCAGCGCTGCCTGAGTGTGTTTAGCGCCCATGCACATTGGGTAAGGGTCCCTGCACGTCCAAGATGGATGCCACACATGACGCGGGGCACAGGCGGGATACAGCCTCACTATCCTTCGGTTCTGACCCTTTGGCGGGGGCCGCTGTCAAAGACATGGTGACTGGAAAGGAAGAAAAACGGCGTAAATAAACAACGTTAGCAGGTGTGTCAGGACATGCTAGCCTGTTGGCAAGATTAGCACACAGGGTTTAGCCCGAGCTAACGTTAACTGTCGTAAACCATTAGCTCACTCCAGGTACCCGGTCTGGCTAACAAACGAATGCTAACCAAACCCAAGAAGGCTCGCCGTAATGTGTTAGCCAAAGGGTAAAAGAGTTACACAGCTAAGCAAACAATAAACAAATACCGACTAGCCGACTGAAAAGTAGTTCGCCTTGACGCGGACATTGCTTTCAAACTGTGTAACCACAAGATAAAAACTTTGTGCGAAGTGTACTTACTCAGCAAATCCAGACTGGGTCGGGGAACTGCATTCTGCGACATAGTCCTTAACGGTCCGTCTGTGAACCCGTCTGTGAACTGTTTAGCAGATAACCAACCAAGCTAGCCTAGAAGCGCTGGGGGAGCTTAGTATAGTTTCTTCATGGGAAAAAAAGCGAGAGGTTTGTAGGGAGCTGGTCGACTGTGATTAGAAAATGGGGCAACAAAGTTAGAAAAAGAACAGCCTTGTAAATGTGTCATCAACTTGAAAATGATCCAGTAAAACCACATTGTCAGTTTGAATTATTAAGTGACACATAAGTGGTGTCTTATTTCATTTTATCTTATTTTGCCTTAAAAGGATTTCAGTTTTGGCTGATCAAATT
Organism: Percina caprodes; assembly: GCA_013375575.1. Lineage (NCBI taxonomy): Eukaryota > Metazoa > Chordata > Actinopteri > Perciformes > Percidae > Percina > Percina caprodes. The sequence goes on from JABXJD010000087.1 coordinate 1,846,365, forward strand.
ATCCTTTTTGTCCATTTTGTTTTTATTAGTCATGCCACAGAGAGGCTGTCATTGGAGAGGGCCTTTGATTTATCATCACTGTGGGGTCAGCATTCATCATCAAAGAGTGTGTGTTGTATTATGTTATGAGCCTGATAGGAGTTGCAAAAAAAGCTTTTTTATCTTCAGACCCGCACAAATTGGTTCGTTGGTTGAGCTTACATAAATAGGAAAACAACCTCAACTGTCTCCTTTTGACTTGAACTCCTCACGGATGACAGTGCTTCTCACCCTATCTCTGAGGGAGACACCATCAGTTCTGGCATCTGGTGAGGATGCCTCCTGGGCGCCTCCCTAGGGAGGTGTTCCAGGCATGTCCAGCTGGGAGGAAGCCTCTGGGAAGACTCAGGACTATGTCTCCAACCTGGCCTGGGAACACCTCGATGCTCCCAGATCCTCCAGTCGGAGTTGGTTAATGTGGCTCGGATGCTGGAGCTGCTCCCCCCGCAACCGAATAAGCGTATGAAGATGGATTGATGGAAATGGGAATACAAGTAGGCGTTCCCAGGCCAGATTGGAGATATAATCTCTCCACCTAGTTCTGGGTCTTCCCCGAGGCCTCCTCCCAGCTGGACGTGCCTGGAACACCTCCCTAGGGAGGTGCCCAGGAGGCATCCTTACCAGATGCCCGAACCACCTCAACTGGCTCCTTTTGACGCAAAGGAGCAGCGGCTCTACTCTGAGCTCCTCTCGGATGACTGAGCTTCTCACCCTATCTCTAAGGGAGACGCCAGCCACCCTCCTGAGGAAACCCATTTCGGCCACTTGTGCCCTTGATCTCGTTCTTTCGGTCATGACCCAACCTTCATGACCATAGGTGAGGGTAGGAACGAAAATTGCCCGGTAGATCGAGAGCTTTGCCTTCTGGCTCAGCTCCTTTTGTCACAACGGTGCAATAAACAGAATGTAATACCGCACCAGCTGCTCCGATTCTCCGACCAATTCCACGCTCCATGGTCCCCATACTCGCGAACAAGACCCCAAGGTACTTAAACTCCTTCACTCCAAAGCATCATACCAATATTAAATGAAAACCTCTGAGTTTAATTTCAGTGATCTTTGGTTTTCATTTAAAGGCTTCCTCTTTGTTTTCAGTCTGAAAAGTATGTACAGTATACTGTAACCACAAATATATTATACATCATGTACCACTGCAGTAAATTGTTAAAGTCATATTGCGCATTTAAAGGACTCCAGATGTGCTTCAGTCTGTTTTCAACAGATATGACATATGGCCCAACATACTCCCAGATATCAGTTTACTGGTTAAAAAAAAATTGTGCAAACAGAAGCTTGTAGCATACTGAACTGATGTAGCTGACTACCATTTATCCATCCATCATTTCAGTCTCGTTCTATCTAGCCTGCTTGGCATAGCCACTCTGCCTGGCTACATTACCTATCCTGGTTAGTTTGCCAAAGTCCATAAGCCAGCTTGTGTCGTGCTGGCAGGGTGGGCTTGGCACAGATGGAACTGTGAAGTATATGTACAAACCTCTCTGTGTGCTGGTTGCCATTAGAACCCAACACCCTGAGGATGAGCAGACCATCAGCTTGATTATTCCTTGCCATTGCTTTGCACAAAAACATGGAAACATTTGTGCAGACAAACACAGTTTTGTGTAATCCTCACTTTTAGTGTTTTAGCAATGAAGTAATCTTGGATAGAGAGTTTATGTGTATGCCCATTTCTTTGAATAAACAGTATTTGGGAAAAAGCATTTATCCATTATGTGTTTGTATATACATGTTCTTGGCACATCTATGTGAATGTATATTTGCCTGTTTATGTGTCAGTGTTTCATCATCACATCATGAGTGTGTGTTGGTGTGTGCATGTGTGTGTAGGTGCCAGAGAGTGGGAGTGTTGAGGGTGGTGGACTCAGAGAAGCGAGGACTGTGTGTCCCTCTGCTCATTAATACCATGTGGAGCTCTAAGGAGTGGTGGACTGCTGCTGAGCTTCCTTGCAAAGATTTAGAATACTAATCAGCAGCTCACAACTGGTCTGAACTGGTACTGAGAAGCTGACAGAGCAGTATATTTCAGACTTTAAATTTCAAGCAGAAACCACATTTTCACAGCAATCCATAACTGCCACAACACATATAGCGAAGACAAAAAGCCTGCATTGTGGCCAGTGAGTGTTGGCTCTTGTGTTTGTGTGTTTTGAGTTAAATCTGTCATTCTGCTCCCTCCCCTGTCTTAACTGTCCTTTCAGTAAAACATTTATGGTTGTATTAATGTGAAGTTTTAAAACCCCTCTGACGGATATAACCAACCTCAGGTTCCTTAAGTCTATAGTGGACCTTGTTTGACCAAACTGAGGGAGGAAGGCCTCATGTTAATCATGACATTTAATGTGATACTGACGATCAGAAACAATCAAGTAACTCATTGATTTAGTGATTTTAACCCCTTCTCATTGACACACATCATCTATCTCATGGAAATACCAGTTGCAAAGTTCAAGATAGGCGAGTAAATACAAAGTTCTTGCTGTAAGTCACCTTTACAAGGAGCAGAAATGCTGAGACACCGAGATATCAGTCAGACAGTCCAAGCGTCTCCTACATCCATAACCCTTCACTCTTTTTAACCTCATTGGTCCCATTTTCACTTCAATATGTGGTCATTGGCTGGTCAGCTTAGGGTGTTCTTAATGTGGTTTATGAATGGTGGAGGAACAGGAAATGAGGTTCCTCTCCTGCAGTGAGCTGTGCTGTAAACTCATAACAGCTGCGTTGGAACTTATAACAAAAACACTGAACCCCTGTACTGCATCCTCACCCCTGAAATCTGCTCCTGCCTCTTTGACTGTCATTCTCATTCCCACAAACCAAACATTTGTACACCCCTTATCCACCACTCAGCCACAAATTCCCCCTCAAACTGCCATGATCTCTTACATTGTATTCCACATTGTATTTCCCCCCTTGCTGCTCCCCCTGATTCCCTTGCAGCCGAGCCTCACACTCTGCACTCATAACTTCCTGCCTCCCTGACAGCACTATGCAGGAGCCCATTAACTGTAAAACATGAAGTCTGCCATTAAATCAGAGTGGAAGTGGACATCCATTATTATATCTAATCTAGATGCCTGTAAAACATGCTAATGTTAAGTAGGTGTGTAAAGTTCACCATGATCACCATCTTATTTTAGCGTAACATTTTTTACTCAGCACTAAACACAGAGAACAGCTTGGGCTGATGGGAATGTCATTCGTTTTGCAGGCATTTTGTCATAAACTAAAGCATTGGGCTATGTGAAATTCTGAACTGATGGTGCTGCTAACTGAAAAGTTGTTAGAATTCATCCTAAATGGCACCTGAATGGGTGTACCAAACGTCATGGCAGTCCATCCAATAGTTGTTGAGACATTTCACACAAAAACACAAATGTCCACCTCAGGTGGCACTAGAGTTAATGTTGGGGGATCACCGATCGTCTACTAACCATGAATGTCTGAACCACATTTGTGCAAATCCATAGATGTTAAATATTTCACAGGATGAGTGAAAACTCTAACCTACTGGTGGTGCTAGCAAAAGAGTCAGGGGATCATCAAAGTCATTGGGATTGATCCTCTGGGGACAATCCATTTTAGAGTTGTTGAGATATTTCAGTCCGGACCAAAATAATGTCCAGGCTGCAGCTAGCATGGCTAAAAATATATAAAAGTCAAATTTTCATTTGAAGGTCTTCTTGTAGATATCTGACTGAGATTCACGATTCGTCTATTTGTATCTACTCAGGTCCCTGGAGGCCTTGGACCTGTCCTATAACAGATTTACCTCTGTCCCAATGAATCTTCCTCGCCATCTCCGTAAATTGACCCTCCAACACAACAACATCAGTCACATTGCTGCCTTTACGTTCCGTCACATGCGGTCCAATCTACAGTCCCTCCGTCTATCCCACAATGTCTTGAGCAATGAGGGTATGGAACGAGTCTCTTTCGTCGGAACATACCGCTCACTTGGAGAGCTCCTATTGGACAACAATCGTCTGGGGGAGGTCCCTCGCTGCGTTCGACAGTTTAAGAACCTGCAGGTACTGAGACTGGACAACAACCAGATCAGGTAGAATTGACACTTTCCATACAATTTTCAAAAGTCAAATGTGATTTTTATAATGCATGGATAAGCTATGTATGTTTGCTTTTTACTCAACCCTGTTCTGATAACATTAGCTGTGCTGGTGCAGCTTTTTCATTACTGTTGTGAACTATGCCAGACTCTGTGTCCCCTTTAATCTAAGAGCTTTATGCAGTTCTTTGTGCATTTGGGGAAACAACAAATTAGCACTAGTGGAAAGAAAAGTGCAAAACGCAGCAGACGTAGTATGCCTACATTTAAGTGGTATGTATGTATGTTGTGGTTGCAGGCTGGTGAGGCAGTGGGCAGTGTGCCATCCTCACAATTCTGGCTCCACCTTGGCTTCGATCCACTTGGAAAATAATTTGTTGGAGATGGAGAAGATTCCCCCAAATGCCTTTTCCTGTCTCACTGATGCTCAGGGACTGGTCCTCTATCCGCAACAGGGGCACTCATATGACCAATAGACTACACAGTGGGACGGACATATAAGGACAGATACATAACCACAATATACGCATGTCTATCATGCTGATGTGCAGCTACTCAATACTTTCCGGGTTTTTTTCTGAAGAAAAATAGCTGTATTGGATAGTTTGCTTAGTTAGTCAGTGCTATCGTGTTATCATCCCTAACCCTGTCTTTTATCTTTCACATCTCACAATTGACTGTAATGTTTTTGTATGCATTAAAGTAAATGTGTAATTTGCACAGTAATGGAAATAACCATTATGTAAAATGCTCTTGGAAGTGTAAAAGGATAATAAATTGCAGTGGAATCCAGAACTGCTTTTCATTCAAGTATAAAGTATTTAAGTAATACCTTTGAGAAAATGAAGACTAAAATGTATTAACCTATGTCTCTAGTCTGGGTCTGGGGCTTGCTGGAGGAGCCTTTAGGGTAAGTAGAAATAATGTAGGGTTTTTTGGATGTGACAGGGATACTGATGGAGGGTCATGAAGCAGTCACAGCTTGGGACTGCATCATGGGGGCCCCAGAGAGAAAGTGAAAATGTCTGGAAAGGAAAATATAAACATCACACAGGTTCTCTATCACCAGAAGACTTCCAACATAACCATCCACCCCGCGCTGCTCAGCAAAAATACAAGTGTAATAACCTGATTTACATCAGTTATTTTTTCTCATTTAAAATATGTGAGTCATTAATAAGATGCATAACTTTTATTTGGTTGATGTCAAAGTGCATTACATGTGTTGAAACAAATAAGTATTATTATTGTGTTCAGACAGTTATTTGCAGTTAATAATATGTTAATGACATTTCAAGGCTGGTTTAGTACATAAAAATAAAAAACTTAATAATTGTAAAAGAGATGACCTGAGAGAGATTTTCGGTTCACCTGGGTGGAATCACGAGGAGTAGAAGAAGAAGAGAAGAAAAGAAAAACACACAAGGGTGTAGAGTAGAGCAAAGTTGAGCAGATAGTGAGAGTCAAGTCATATAGGCCAGAATTTTAATGTGTATTTTAAAAACATAGGACTGTTTTCCGTATCATGCTACGAGTGTGAGTCGGCCAAGTATTATTCATATTATGATCCTTTGGCAAGAGGATTACACAAGCACTCACTCTGACTGTGAGGGGTGCTTGTAAAGGTGACGTAAGTCACTGTAGGATTATGAACAGTAATTGGGGAGCAAGTATGTGTGTGACGGGAGTGGGGCTGCCAATTATTTGGGTTATTAGGAAGTTAGTCTCGCATTGCTGCACGTAGTATTCGGGGATGGGAGGAAAACATGCTCTGGTTTATTGGCATTTCTTTAAACCAATGACAATCGTCTTGGACATTGGAGAAAAGCTGTGGTGCCACTGCAAAATAGGCTTGGAAGGAACTTGTTTTGGTGGAACATGTGTACGTTCAAAGGGGGTTTTAGTTGTGCAAAAAAAAAACTCACAGCTAGTCTAGCTAACTGTCTGGATTTACCCTGCAGAGATCTGAGAAAGGTTAACCATAGTCCTCATAAATTGACCAGAGTTTAAAATGCCAACACAAACGAAGCCCAATGCAACGGATATCCGGCCTAAATGAGTTAAATCCGGCAAATTTTTCGGCTGCAAAATTGATCCCAGGAGTGGAATGTCATGGATATACAGTAGATAGAGCAAGAAGGGAAGGCATGGAAAAAGGCAAGGAACCTGGTGGCACACCGTGGAGCAAAGAAGGGACAAACAACGCACTGACTTTTTAGACACAGTACTTCGATTGATCTTAGAATGTCTCTAAGGTGATCAGCGAAAGATTAGAAGAGCAGCAGTTCATAGTTGAATCAGTCTAGTTGAATCCAATAAGACGTGGCTAGAAGATCAAAAGGAAAGGAGACAGAGAGCTAATACTCTTTTTTCCATTTGTGAACTAAAGCCACTGGTGTCCTGCCAACCTTGTTGATAAAGTGAGATCAGATCGCAATGTTCTCTCTTTCTCTTGCTGTGTGTATATCAGCACAACTGTATCTCGCTTTCTTCTGCTGTTTGTCCCTCGCCCCTGAAGAACAAAATAGCTAACAATGCACCATTCTTCTGTCTTAACATATTTATGATTTTGTCTCTGTTATGTGAGTGTGACACTAAATGAGAGCCTTGCCCATAGCATTTTTGTGGTAGATACCCTTAACGCAGTCTTGTTGAAATCATAACAGAGCACCAACAAAAAAAACACAAACCCTATTGCAATCTCTCTTATTGTTTTCTCTGAAACAACAACTTCCTCTTCTCGTTCTGTATTATTGCCAAAAACTCACTTCAATATGAAGTGAACTTGATAATGTGTAGACGCCTCGATTCACAGTGTAGTCAGATGCTTTATACCCAACGCTGCAACAAACATGATATACGTTTTTGCAGTCTCACTCACACAAAAAACAACAACAAACTAAATACTTTATGAGGGCTGATGAAATGCAGTAGTCTCTTTAATTGGTTCATCCACCCATGCAAAGGCACAATACTTTTCACTGTATGTCAGTTAGAGTAATGGATATAATTAAAATGATAAATGTTAAGTCATGCTCAGTATGAAGTCGTAATTTACAGGCGGTGCACTTGCTGTGTTCACTTTCTGGCTCCAGGTATAAGTTTTCAACAGGCAGCAGTTTCTGCAGCTCTAAATGAAGAACAGAAGTTCCCCTTCAGACGCTACAGGTACAAACACACTCACTCGGAGGAAGGAAAGAAGAAACAGATAGACAGTTAATAAGAGAGAGAACGAAGCTGGGTTATTGAGATAAAGCAGCTGACAAACGTAACAAGGTTATGAGAAAAGAGAACATGCATGGTTTGAATGTGTAATATGAACACACACACCCACGCACACACTTTTCTACTTTTCACTATCAGCCTGGGCGTGTAATCACATGTTAGATTTTTGCTTTCAGTCTTGTGCATGTGGTGCTGTCTCCATTTTACCTAATTGTACAGTCATTTTGCAAACAGCACATTACTGTCTAAGAAACTACACATTCACATTTATACTGTAGTTCCTGCACGTACAAGCAGAGCCGCTTGAAACAGTATCAAATCTCTTTTTTCAGTTTCCTTCTTTGTATTTTTGCACAGATGGATGCTCTAGCTTTGATCTTAAATCCTTAAGTCCAATGCTTGACACATGGGATATTTACAAATTTGATAGCTTGCCACTTCAGTGCCAACCATCATACTGTGTGTGACATGGTTAAACTGTTAAGTCCCATCAAACCCAACAGATGTTTTGCATCCCGTCGAGCTGAACCCAGAGCCTGTTTGTTAAAGAGGTTGCCCGTAGAGCTGCATAGTGCTTTTCTGTTCCCATGCTCTCTTTGTTCTACCCGGCGACAGCAGCTTCCTGTGTTTGTTATTAAAGGACTGGTGGGTGTGTGTGTGTGTGTGTGTGTGTGTGTGTGTGTGTGTGTGTGTGTGTGTGTGCTGATAAAATAAAAGCATCAGTACACACCAGAGATGTTCACAAGTCATTTTTTCAAAGTCCAAGTTAAGTCTCAAGTCTGGCCACCCAATCTGTCCCTAAAAGTGTATTGTTAAATCTTATGAATTTAAAGCATGTCCTGTAGCTATCATCCATACAGTACAGTATTAAAATCAGTTGTAGGAGAACTTCATGGGGTCTACTTAACACATCCCCTTAGCCCTCAGACCTGGTGAAATATTAACCTAAGTCTGTCACATCATATGGATACAACTATGAAGATACAATTTGCCTTTTCCCAGCACAGAAAAAAAACAGCAAAAGAATGTCTTTTACTGACTCAGATGAGCATCAGACATGGGCAGATGGAGCGAGAAAAGGAGAAGGCTGGAGGGTGGAAGAGTGAGAACAGTTTCTTGCTAGAACATGAGATTGGATTCCAGTGTTAAGGGTCAGCTATTTGGGGTCAACAAGAATGTGCTTACGGCAGGTTACAGGAGAACTAACTGCTCGGCCATCAGCCCTGCTGTGCTCATCCTTGATATCCAGCAATATTAATAACTACGAAGTAAACACTGATTGGGCTGAAATCCAAATCCAGAAACACAGTCAATACTTTACGCACACACACACACACACACACACACACACACACACACACACACACACACACACACACACACACACACACACACACACACACACACACACATGCATGCACACTCTATGGCAGCAACTACCCAAGAGCTAACAAGTGGGTGTGCTAGAGACACGTTAGCTGAACACTCAAAAAAGAGTTTAATTTGGATGCCAAGCCCTCTAGCTACAGACCAACACCATAATCAAGTGAACCACAGCAAGAGAGAGCGATAGAGACGGGCAGACAGAGTAAAAAAGAGTGAGAAACCAAGGACTAAATCTACAAAATGAGGGAGAGAGGAAGCAGAGTGAGGAGGAATGTTATCTGCAAAGACCTTTATCATAACTCTGTTTCTTGCCAACACCCCTGCAGGGCAATGATCTGGTCTGCATGCCTTTTCTGCAACTGTGGATACTGTGCTCTTTGAGAGAGAGAAAAGCATAGGCTATAACTGAACAAAAAAATAGAAGTACAGGATTGTTGGCAGCCCTCCTCTTGTATCGATATGAATGATGAGCAATGTGATTGTGAAGCAGCAGAGACTACAGCTAATGTGTAGCCTAGATAGCTGCAAACGCCTGTGTGGGCAACTTTGTACATCGGAAAGTCGGAAAGTTCCCAGATGGCGTGGTTTGCCAAACTTGCTGCCTCGCTATGGGAGCTGGGAGGAAATCAGAGAGTCAGTGAGAAAGAACACTTCATCCTGCCAAAATAAAATGTATTGGAAAACTGTGAGAAGATGATGTTTTATAATCACAGCCCTAGAAATACATTTTTCTGCTTGATTTTGGTGGAGCTCGTGGTATCACCATGTTCGCTCCCAGTAATCAGAGCAAAATGTGTTGCTCTGTGTTATGCAATTAAATAGTAGTTGGTTTAAAAAGAAGAATTAAGTATGACTCAGCAAACATAAAAAAAAAAATCCTTCCAGACAAGTATTAACTGCTAAAACTTCCCTGGAAGTATGACCAGGGATTTTCCTGTAACAGCTTCTTACAGACTAACAATGTGATAACGTTAGGATGTATACAGTAGTCTAAATAATATTTTAAGCTAGATAGATAGATAGATAGAGAGAGAGAGAGAGAGAGAGAAAGAAAGAAAGAAAGAAAGAAAGAAAGAAAGAAAGAAAGAAAGAAAGAAAGAAAGAAAGAAAGAAAGAAAGAAAGGGAAACATCACCAAAATCTTTTTTAAACGTATCTAATGGATGTACAAAAATAACACAAACACACTTTATTGGGAAGAAATGTAAATTGTTGTAAAATGTTAATGGTGTGATAATATTAACAATAAGTCTATTTTTTTCTATGATTTTTGCATGATCTCACTTTATAAATTATCATAGGAGTAATATTAGAGAGCACAACTCCTACTGTAGCCTGCTATAATAGCACAGAACTACTGTACTCAGGCCTCTCCCACTCTTTCCCTCCATCCAAAAAGGGGAGAAAGGAGGCTGGCTTGTTAACTTCATGGGCTTGACCCCCCCCCCCAAACTCTCAGTCATTTCCTCGGTGTGGACTGAAACGAGCACACACGGTGCCCTGACACAGTTTACAGTGGCGGAGGAGCTGCAGCTGGATGTCAAGAGGACCACACGGAAATACTGTAATAATCCCTAAATGTGATGAAAGAATAGGAAGAAGTCTCCAGGACAATCTGACTCACAGAAAGAGAAAGCTTTTTTGTTTTGGAATTTGGAATTAATATCTTGTTTTTGTCCATAAGGTAGGGGTGATGTTTTTATTGTGCTATTCAGTCTTGTACTTGGCAAGGGGCAACCTTTCCTTTTCTAGGCGGATTTTTACTTGACAAAATAATTATATACTGTACAAAGACATTACAAAGTATTTGTGACCTATAGAAACTTTTAAACTGTAGTGATATTGGTACAATGTGAATTGTAGTAGCTTTGAACTCTTCTACTGCTTCTTGTTACATATTTTCACATTTGTTATACTTTGGTATGATTTATGTCATAAACTTTTATATTTTCAGTTAAAGTTATCACATTGTTTACATAGTTTGCAACATGCAACCTATTAAAGGTGTATCTTATTCATTTGTTTTTTCCCCTCTCATGATTATTATATTTAAATTATTATCAATATAATCATCTAGCTACTTAATGCAACCTGTTGCATGGCCGACTGATGCTGTAATTTTTTGATCAGCTCTTTTTCCAGAGTTACACTAGATGGCGCAACAAGTCTCCGAAGACTGCTCACTGGAAGCCAATATTAGCAGATGAGATGATAAAACTTTTCTTTCCACTCACTTTATTCTCAAATCAACGCACCCTTAATCTCTCATCAGACTTTAAATGTAACACAGAGCCTTTATAGGGTCTTTTAAGTCCATTCCTGCATCATCATTAAGGTAGAATAATTATAGTGAAACATGCCTATCAAGTCAACCCACTTCTGGTACACATCTGCATTACCCTAAAATTCAGCCTCTGTATACACAGCGTTCAGATTATGTGTTGAGAGAACTGTGGCCTGAGAAACTTTATTTGGCAGGGAGATTATCCCAGCTTTCTGTGTTTTATTTTTGTCACATAATGTGACGCAAATAAACATAAAGTCCTTTACAAGAAGGAGCTTTTAACGTCTGTGGCCCAATTCTGTCTTGTGCTGATGACTTCATGTCCAGCAATGGTTAACTAACTTGTATGAGCCATTTATACCAGCGTATTTAACTGAGTCACCTTGCCATACAAAGACAGAACAAGCAGTGTCTGACTGTGGAGTTGATGGTCAGACAGTGAAAATTATGGTCTACATCTGTCTGTTTCCTGACCTTTTAGGCTGTCTGCCAATTAGCCAGCCTGTGGGTTGACTACCCTACACCTGCGTGTCTGTCTGTTTGTTGATTCTTGCTGCCTTTATTCCGTTCACTTGTCCATCTCATCATCAGTTTGTCTAAATTCAAACTCACTGTAGCTTCTTTCCACTGTTGAGTGTTGTTTTACTCTTATTGATTGGTTTCAGTGGTATAATATTTGCCCTGTTTTGATGATACAATTTACTGATTGTTCCATTTTCTATTGTTCATGTTCTATTCATTGCCCACTTATAAATGGCACAAACTTTGAAATACTCCACATTCTTTAAATGAGATTCATCTGCTCACAGACGTGGATCTTCAGGTAATTTGTCCGATATGGCCCTTTTTTGTTCTGCATTGCTCTGCTCTTTGTTCTGCTTTGGTTAGGCTTCGTCTCTGCAGCCTTAAGCAGCTCGCCACCACATCCAAGCTTGGCGGCATCAGAGAAGCTGCCAAACTGTTCCTTTTTTAGGGATAGCAGTCACCAAATTACAGCCACTGGGGCAGTTAACTCCACCCAAACGCTTCTACCGGACCCGCCTAGCACTAACAGCCTGTGTGTCTAAAGAGTACATGAATTTAGAGTGTGTATGTGTGTCACATGTGTGGAGAGAAGGAGACATGGCATAAGCAAGTGAGGGAGTTTAGCCAAATAACCAGATTATTTTGGAGGTGGACTGTGATTCCGAGATCAAATTAAACATATGGTTTACATATGCATGCATGTGTGTGTGTGTGTGTGTATGTGTGTGGGAATTTGTGTGAGTTTTAAATTTGTGTTTTTTTTAGGTTTCAGACTTTATTGCAGCTTCAATCCTGTTTGTTGTTTAAAATTTAGATTTTATTCTCTGCAACACAATGCTAAGCCATGTCAGATATGTTGTGCTCAGTCAGCACTGTGATCCGTTTGAGAAACCTTGTGATGTTAAACAGCAGTGAGCGTTGACGTGGCGGCTGCCAATACCAGCGTTGTTGTGCCAGCTGGCACTTTTGGTGAGCTCTCTGCCCCACCTTAACTCTTCTCTGCCAATGCAGTCTAAGGAGCAGAGCTGATGTGCTCCTGAATACACAGATATAATGAGCTAGCATTTCATGACTTGATCAATATTGTAAGGCTTAATGGATTTTGGAATCTGTGGCTCATTGTGCTGCCAAAAATTTGCTACAGCAACTACATAACATGCAGTGATAAAAGGGGTTTTGTGATGATTTCACAGCTATAAAACTTTCACTGTGGAGAAAAGGTGGCAACAATTCATGTGAGTCAAAAGAAAGTGGGGTTGTGTGCATGACTGGGTGGAAAGTAATAGTGATTGTCTTTCTCTTGACTGCGGTCATGTATCTTGAGATGATTGTTCTTGGCAGCACAAAAAGCATATAGCTTAAATATATGTTTGTTTAGCTTGACAAGGGCAAAGACTGCCTTGTGGGAAGTCTAGTCACATGTGAGGGCTGACAAGTACCCAGCACTTGATGGATAGTGCATGCAGGAAATGTAAAGCTAATCTCAGAAGCTGGGTGTGGGAAACTCAAACAACTAATACCCTTTCACTGACACCGGGTCAGTCTGCATCCATCCCTGAATCCTGTCTCATATCTTCCTTGTTGCTCTTGCACCACTGCAATTCATATCTTTGTAAAAGTGTCTGTCTTCTGTTGCCTGTTATGACAGCTTCAACCACCTTTAGAGGTCACATACATTTTATTTAATAAAGTCTTATTCTGTGTGTGTGTGTGTGTGTGTGTGTGTGTGTGTGTGTGTGTGTGTGTGTGTGTGTGTGTGTGTGTGTGAGAAAGAGCTGACACACGTTTGGCACAGGTGGGGAACTTCCTCCCGTAGTAAAATAATCATTGCTGCTGCTGCAGTAGAGAGAAGCCACCATCTTGTTAAATGTTAAGATGATTTAGGAATATGGACTGTGGCAAGAAATCATGTGGACAACTGAACACTGTACCCACATGTGATTGTTGAACCTCTTATTTCAAAAGCATATAGGCATAAATCAGCTGCCATAACAGCCTCCACTCTTATGGGGAGGACTTTCACAAGATTTTTGATCCTGGCATCAGAGAGTTGCTCCCTTTTATAGAATTAGTGGGGCACTGATGTTGAGTGATAAGGCCTGGCTTGAAGTTGGCATTCCAATTCATGCCAAAGGTGTTTTTGTATCTTACAGTTTATGTAAATTCAAACTTAAAGACCGAGGTTAGACCCTGAGAAAACAAAAAGGAATGCATTTGCACTAGTTTTTACTAGTTACATACTTTTGCCCATATAGTGCAGCAAAGACAGCACTGATTGCAAGTGTTGATTATAGACACCTCCCTGTATCTTTTGCAGCTTCATCTCTCAAATCCTTCTCACCACCGCCGACACACAACTCCCACTCTTTCTTTCTGTCTGCCTCATAATTGTCATTCTACCCTTATTTTGTTCTCTCTTCTGCCCCCCACATTCACTCCACAGCACCTCAGAGACAAACACAATGAGCAAGACAAGAATAGCCGAGCCATGCATCCATCCATTAAACCACTCTTGGCCTTTGGATGAGAGGAGAGCCGAGGCAATAACAATTAAGATTGAAGCTCTTGGTTTGTTTTTCGTCTCAGACCGGATGTTTGGTGGCTCACAGCTTAACTGGAAGCAGAGGAGAGGAATTTGTACTAACACACAATGGCCAGACATAAGTGGTCATTACAGCCAGAGAGGCAGCTTAAATTTGGGATGTAGTTTAGTCTTATCGTCATATTGTGTTCATAGAAGTCTTAGTCTGTCATTCCTGGATGATGATGGACTACAGTTTCTGTCTCCCTTTTATTTCTCATCCATTGTCCCCAACACCTCTGCTTACAAATGTCCATCCACTTCCACATCATGACAAATCATTGCACACTCCACAAATTGGAGCAAGGGTGCTAAATTTTTTAGATTTGCATTACTAATTAATCCTCCCACTATGTTGCAAAGTTCAAGTTGCAGAAATCGTAGGTTTATAAATAAGTCTGGTGGCTTCTATATTCCAACATTTTTGTTTGTTGCGTGTCATTGTGTGATACTGACTATATATGCCCTCATTGTGTCCTTTCCGTAGCATTCTTCTGACCAAGCCAAGGCCAGTGGTGTTTTTTCTTCTGCAAAATGGTATAATTTGACAGCTATTTTTAATGCAGGGAGCAGACTGCAGGGGCCAGTTATTCATGCATTCAGGCCAGGTCTACTTCATGCACAGGCTCTTTGTTTTACATATTTTAATATGCCTTAGTAATACTTTTTATTCCTTTGAATAGAGTTAAAACACTTTAAGCAACTTTAAACGCAATGGTCACAGACTTAAAATGGATTACTTTCAAATGAATTGATGATTCAAGATTTAAAAGGTCAGGTAGTCAGTAAGAGCTGAAGGTGAATTAATAAGCATGTGTTGATAATTCACTCACACGCTGTGATGCATACTCTGACCACATTCTTTTTTATGGAGTGTTTTTGTTCAGGCTCTACTTTTGTATTTTAAAAGATCAGTATGTGTTTACACAACCTTTTTTTCATGAAGTATGGAATGAGAAGCATTTTCCCAACATCAAATAGCCCTTGAGATCCCCCTCACAAGCTTTATTATTGGAGTCTCTGCCTTTTA
Organism: Percina caprodes; assembly: GCA_013375575.1. Taxonomy (NCBI): domain Eukaryota; kingdom Metazoa; phylum Chordata; class Actinopteri; order Perciformes; family Percidae; genus Percina; species Percina caprodes. The sequence goes on from JABXJD010000087.1 coordinate 1,861,521, forward strand.
GGCCATTCAAAGTCTTGTGAACAGTCAGTACCACCAGCCGTGCAGAGCAAAGATGAGGTGTTTCAATGATGTCAAATTGAGTAGAATAGGCTTGGGACAAGATGCATTGAATTGCCAGTTGTTTTGATGCAGTACAAACTCCGAAACACACTATCCAAGATTTGACTCCTGCTAACCGTCGCTCCTTTTTTTTGTAACATTATTCCTCCCTCTCCTCCCTCTCCTCCCCCATTTCTCTTTCCCCTGCTCCTTCTCGTCATCCATCTCTTGATCCTGATAGTGCTGAAAGCCAAAATTTGCTCTCCTCTTCCAAAGAAAACATGATTATGTTGCGACAGGATCTTTATCTTCACTGGAAAGACCTTTTGCATGCTAACCACTGGAATCAATGACTCCTCAGCCATCTGTAGGATTAAGGAGCTGGGTATCATTGAAGGGAATTAACACGACAAGGTTAGAGATTATAGGGTTTTAGGTCACCCCAGGGTCCAGTGCAGAACTGGGCTTTGGTAGGATTAGCCTCAGGTTGAGAGTCACGATTTCGCGCTGTGAGGATTAATTGGCCTGGTAATAATTTGGTTTTCTAGGAACACAACCTTAGATTTAGTAGGAGGGAGGAGAAGGTGGCGGTATTAGTGGAGGTGGAGGTGTTAGTTAGGTCAGTGCATGCAGGATAAACCAAGCAAACAAACACAGACACACACATGCTCACATGTCTGGTGACCTCAATCAGCAGTGTGTGTGTGTGTGTGTGTGTGTGTGTGTGTGTGTGTGTGTGTGTGTGTGTGTGTGTGTGTGTGTGTACACAGTTATAAAATCATGGAGTCTGTGTTTCATGACATGCGTACACATTCAAACACATGCATGCACACGAACACTCTTGCACCAGTTTCCCCTCTAAATGAATAGTAGCTTTGTTGTAGGAATACATTTTTCCACTGCTGAGATGATGTCCTCGACAATATCCGATTGGTCAGTGAGAAGTGACCTACTCTCTTGGGAATGGACTCGGTGTACAGGAAGCAGACAGTGACATGTTCTCTGTGGTTTAAGGGACTTTTGTTCCTAGAGTCAACTCCTGGCGAGTTCCCCTGGAGGAATGAGTACATTTCTCCTCTCTAGCCTGCAGCTCCTGGTCTTCCTGTTAGGTGTGGTATAAACAGTAGGGCTTTATAATTAAGGATAAGCAGACCATTTTATAATATTTTAATGTCCATTTATCACTACCCCCTCCCACACACGCACGCACGCACGCACGCACGCACGCACGCACACGCACACACACACACACACACACCACACAGCCTCCTGCTCTCTGTGTGATGCATATGAACCCTGTCACCCACATGTTCCCATTAAGTACAATACACACAGCAGACTATGCATGGCAGCATAATTATTTGCCCTCCTCAGTCCCACGTTTTCTGTGCATCTGTAAATATGTGGACATCTGGATTAAACACAACGTTTTTGGCCCCCAGGGATGGGGCCCCAGGACAATCGCCTGCTTTGTCTGCAGGTTATCCAGCCTTACTCATGCACTTTTCATTTTTTGTCATTTCATGATATAAATGGGGTGGGCAAAATAATATAGCAAATAATAATAAGTAACGCAATATAATTCAAATCTTCTAAAATGACAATAGAGTTAAATCGACAGCTCGCTAAATCAGTTTCAACAAAAACTGAACATAACAACCTTCATGAATTTAAGATTTATGTTGGGCTGTTGTATCAGACTGCATTCATTTTACTTGGTGTACCTAAAGAACTGGCAACTTAAAGCTGTTTACATTAATGTACAATAAAACAGATTTTGCTGTCCTTCCTTCTTGTGTTTTCTCAGGTGCATAAGTAAAAGATGTTGCAACATTGCACCCTCCTGCTGTTGCTATGCGTGGCTCGGCTGCTCTCCACCTCATCGGCCCTGCCCTTTGAGCAGAGAGGCTTCTGGGATTTTGCCATGGACAGCATGGACAGTGGCGGGATGATGACAATGATGAGGGATGAGGAAGAAGGCTCGGCTGTAGAGGAGATCTTCCCCCCCGACATACCTGTGTGCCCCTTCGGCTGCCACTGTCAGCTCAGGGTCGTCCAGTGTTCTGACCTCGGTCAGTGAGATTGTGTGAGAGAGAGAAAGATCTGTGGTCTGTGATGCTTTGTCATCATTAAGTGTGTGTGTGTGTGTGTGTGTGTGTGTGTGTGTGTGTGTGTGCGTGTGTGCGTGTGTGTGTGTTTCAAGAGGTTCAGATAAAGAAGCAGATAAAGTGACAGAGTGAATGACAGAGTGAGTGAGCATGACCTGAGCCTTGCATGACTTTCATAGCTCCGGGGGAATAAAGTCCCCACTTTGGTGTATTATCTAAGAGAGGAATTTCTTCCTTGGGATAATGCTGGTGATTTTATCAAGTAAAGGCATGTCTTTGGTGATAGATTTTGTGTTTTAGACTTTCAGGTTAGGAGAGGAGAGAGGAAAGAAAATAAGAGAGAGAGATAGAAAGGGATTAAGAGAGGGAAAGAGGAAGGTAAAGAGAGAGACGACACTTTGATCAGAGGAGATGAAAAGTTTAACATCCCATCACTGTCTTTAAAGAGCTGTTTCATGTTGTTTTTGGGACTTAGACAGAATTTTTAATGGTAAACCAAAAACAGGAGGAGATGATGGAGGACAGAATGAGTAAGTTTAAAGGGGTTTAAAGATGGAAGAAGATAGATTATAGAGACCAAGGTTGTGTTTATGTGTTAGGAAAAAGATGAGGGTTATGGATATTCATAGTTATGAGTACCATTAGAATAATGGATAGTGTTTATATGCTTGAATGTTTCCGTTAAAGCATGTGTTTCCTGCTTCTGGATATTATAAGTGCATGCTATGCTTCCTCTGTCTATTCTTACAGAACCAAATAAACTACATTCAGTCTTATTTACGGATATAAAGATTCCTCACATTATACTACTAGCTATATAACTCTAATAAGCTGTCTGTGTTTAGACATAATGGCTTTGTCGAATCATCATTTTACGTGCTCTATATATTTACTGTCCCTGGTCTCTCTGCTGTGGGTAAATGTGGAAGCGTATAATTTCCGAGATGTCGAGTGCTTATTTAAAACAGTTGTATTTTGGCGGTGGCGTCTGTCTCCCCTAAATGTGCTTCCCAGCATGATGTCAGGCATTTATGTTGAGGGGCGCTGAGGTTTAAGAGGGTGCTAGTTTTGTCAGTTTGTGGTAAAGGCTTTGAGATTTGTGGCAGATAGGGGTGACGCGCTGTGGTTTGAGGTTTGGAGTTTAGAGGGTTAAAGGGATCCGGTTAATCAGGGTGTGGGTGAAAGATTTTTCAGGTTTGTTTATCATGTCTGTTAGGTTTTATGCAGGCAGGCAGGTTTCAGTACAGCTGGCAGGATGCATCTGGAAAGCTGCAGGTGTTGACTGGAAGGTTAATATTTCCACATCAATCCACCTGGTCACAATGTGCACCTTTAGAGACCTTTACAGCAGCTGTAACAACGTGAGAAAACCATAGACTGAGTTTGGTTTATAATTAGTATACCTAGGATTAAAACTTGTTACATCATGTTACATCTACAACTTAAATGAATTTATCTTTGCTCTCTGATGGCAAAATCTTGCTTTAGCTTCTTACATAAGGCTAGACTTTAAAGTTCCAAGCCTCCTCAGCCGCTGCACCAGATCTCTCAGCACTGCGTGGACGTGGTTTGTACAGAATGTCAGAGGGGCTGCTAAGGGTTTGATCCTGTGTGGTGACATGGAGGGTGTGGCACAGTACAGCCAAAGCCATATATCTATACTTAACTCTAGATGGACAACTCTGGGTAGAGTCCTGTGGGACAGATGTGGTTGGTGGCAAATAGGATCCCAGTGGGACAGCTGGTGTCCTCTCTCACCAGCAGGTCTGGTTGCATCATGGTCGTCGACCAGATGAGGTTGGCTCTGGTTGGAATTGGCTTACTGTGGCCTGTCTATGCCACTGACCACATCTGATACATTCATCCACATGTCCTCTGTGATGTGGTCTTGTTAATGATCACTGGTTGCTGTGTTTGTACGTGTGCTGAGTCATTTTTCAAGAGAGATCTCTAAATGGAACAATGCAGGTGTATGTCTTAACGCTGTCTGCTTTTTGTAACCCATTCTTAGCCTTAATGAATTTATTGCTTGGTAAACAATATTCAGAAGCAACCCTAACCATAACAGCTCTTGGTGTTTATGCTTGACAATGATATCGTTAAGTGCACATTTTCTACTTCTTCATTAGTTCTTAGCAGGTGGTTTCTGTCACAAAGAAGCCACAATTAAGACACTTGGCATTGCAGCTTCACCACTCACACATTAACACACACAAAGCTTGTATTTTGTTTCAATGTGTCAGGGTTGTGTCAGTCTCCATTTTATTTGATGTGTGATTTTGCTGACGTATTTAAGTCACATCCGTTGTGACTTCTGTTGAATGGAAACCAGATGGAAAACATCTGGTGTCCCCATCTGACATGTCTTTGTAAGTAACAATCAGTAATATTAGTTATGTGCAGCTTTGACGTCTCTGTGTGACCTCCATGGCTGTGTCAATGTCCACCTCTCATTAAAATAATAGACGAGAAGGCCCAAAGTGCTCATTTAAGATTGTGTGGGAGTGTGATTGGGTTCCTGTTTAGGCCTGATGGAGGTTTTTAAAACACACAGTGACTATTTATTTTCCAAGGTTTATGTCTGACTAGAATATCCTAAAAGCTTGTCCACTGAAAACAAACTGTTCTTTAGGGTGTTCACCATGGAAGAATTTAATAGAGTATTATTCCCTTCTGCATTTTGATTGGTCCTGTATTCAGGTCTGACCGAGGTGCCAAAGAATATTCCTCTGGACACCAAGTTCTTGGACCTGCAGAACAACCTTATCACTGAGCTGAAAGAGAATGACTTCAAAGGCCTTACTAATTTATATGTAAGACACACACACACACACACACAGACACACACACACACACACACACAGACACACACACACACACACACACACACACACACACACACACACACACACACACACACACACACACACACACACACAGTCTGGTTACATTCAATATTTTCAGTTTACGAACTCATGCTGTGTAAATTGAGACTGTGGTGCCCCAGGTCTCATTTAGGTCAGTGTCCAACATGACAGCAGTAGGTCATAACCTGTCTCAGGCAGAGTAGTATTTCAACTCTATGTCTCCATAGATGAAGGGAGACATAACATCTGTATGTCAAGACAGTGTTGCCTCAAGCACACCGATCCCACCAAGGTCAGGGGAGGAAGTTACATACACATATGTAGCCCACTCACTCAATTCTAATTGGTTACAGGATTATCATGTGCCCCTTTAAATGTGATAGATCCGTTGCATGTGATGCATGTGGGAGATTAATTGGTGAGGGGTACTTAATTTAAAATTAAGATGTGTCTACAGCAGCCAAAAAATTCTGACTAGACTGCAGAGAGGCCTAGTTAGCTTTTTATATAGCTACTGTTAATGTGAGCCTACAACTCCCATGCATTCATTCTTAGCTACTATCTAACTCTCTTATTTAACAGATGTATCACATTACTATCACACCTGAATAAACATTAAACCACACTGATTGAATGTCATAAGAAAATGTTTATTCCAGAATCAAGCAATTTAACCCTTTAAAATGTCCTTCTGACCCAAAATAAACATTGGCACACTTGTTGGAGGTAATTTGAAAACCTTTAAGGAGAATATTCTATGTACTCACTGTTCCTTGGTAACTCAAAAAAGCTGTAGCAGTCTTTTCAAACCCTCTGTCCAGGGGGAAGCTGTACGATGAAGAAACCTGTCCTGAGTCTCTGTTTGTGTGCAAAACTCAGGCTCTTCTGCCATGCAGCAGCAAATCCTGAGCACCTGTACTGCAGCAGCATAGGTAGCAGCGTCCAATGCACACTATCCAGTAATCCACAAACACTAATGAGCCTATTAAAGCTTAACGATAAATGTCCATATCATTACCGTTATCAATAGCCATAGTTACAGGAACATAGTTATAGGAATAGGCCACTTCTAAACAGTTCTACTAACTACTCTTCCCTCAAAAACAGTTTTTCCATTTGCATTCTCACTGGCCAAGTGGCCATAGGAACTGGTAGGAAGGGTAAGGGAGTGACGCAAGCACAGCAACGTCTTTATAGTGTTAAACTCAGAAAACAAACAACGGCTATACCTGGCTGCATCCAATACAGAAGAAAAGCACCTGAGATGAAGGCTACTTACAACAGAGGACATTTAAGCATCTTTCCAAACTATGTGTTTCTCTATGTTAATGCAAAAGTTATATATAAGTTTTAATTTAAGTTATATATATATATATATATATATATATATATATATATATATATATATATATATATATATAAAACACATTTAGCAAGATGCTACACATACTTACACATAAGACTCACTAACATTCATACACACAGAAACTGCAGTAGTGACACACACATAGGAACCCTGGATGAGATGCGTGACCAAGGCGATCACAGATGAATCTGCTGCATGTGATCTGGGGTAGCTACTTACTATGTTACTTGTTACACAGAAGATTAGTAAGTAGTTAGTACTAGTAAGACTAGTTGTTGTAAATGATCCAATAGCATCTTCAAACATGCATAGATGAGTAAAGATTGGTAATCTATAAGCTTATGTATGTCTCCTTCAGGATGACAGGCACTTTAGAGTTGGGATGGCACTACATGACACTACACTGTGGTTAAAAGTACTGCTTAATCTTAAATCTCCTCAATCAAGATTTTATGAAATGCTTCTGTGTTAGTCATCAATAATGTCCCACTTCTCAAGGATGTGTTAATGACTCAGCTCAGCTTGTATTAGCTTCGGTAGTGTGAAATACCATTATGACCCTCTGTTTCCTCGAGGATTTAGAGGTTCATTTCCTTTCTTTTCACCCTCCACCGCCCTTCGCTCTGAGAGCTTTAATTGTATCAAGTTTGAGCCTAAAGCCAAATGGGAGTATTCAAGCTCACATCCTTGCCTCTTTGAGCAGAAAAGCTTTGCTCACTCCTGACCCGCATTCAAGAGCGCTACCCAAGAGCAATATTAAATTTGGCAGCGTAGGAAACTCCTCATATAACATTATACAAAAGCATCTCTATTAAGGTTAGTTTGCCTCAGCTAGTGTTGGGAAAGATATTTTCAAAATGTATTTTGTTACAGAATACAGAATACATGCCCAAAAATGTAATTTGTAAAGTATTCCGTTACATTACTCAATCTGATCTAATGTATTCTGAATACTTGGGTTACTTCCATATTGAATTGCATTTTATAAGTGTAGGAATGTGGCCATCAAATAGTGCCTATTCTAGTGTGTTCTTCTGTTCCAACTAGCTGAATCTGTACACGAACAACAGATAATTTCTTGTATTTGTTGTCCCAAACTGCATAGCATACTTCAAAAATCCAACTGCAGTCTTGCTACCACAAACTAATTTTAGCTAACATTAGCTAGCATGTCAAACAGGGATAGTCAGTCTCTGTTGGCTCTGGGGCTACACATAGGAGAATGTAAAGTCGCACGTCAACTAAGCAGGTAGCTACCTGATACACTATAAAATATTAAGGTCACCAGTAAAACTACAGCAGAATACTACCCTTGGCTAATTAAAAAAATAAATAAATACTTTCAGATGCTTTAGATTGGACGTGGAGTATTTTGGATGCTGAAAGGAGGTTGGTTGATGGCAAGCAGAGGTTGCACTGCACAGTTATATTTTGTTTTCCCTGTTCTTTCTTTAATGTGAAATGCTATTTGATTTTCCAAAATAGAAACACATTCCTAACCTGGCTCTGTTGTGCTGGTTCCATCTCCTCTGTCAGTGATATCACGCAAAAAGTTCATTTTTTGTTTTCATATTGGGGCTTCTGGGAAAGGCATGGAGTTGCCTTAATTTATTAGATTGTGCATAAACTCATAAAACAGAGAAGTATCGTCATGTAATCCGTTGATTTCAACAATGTAACTGTATTCTAAATACCAACTATTTAAAAATGTAACTGTAATGGAATACAATTACTCATAATTTGAATTCTGAATTCCTAATGCATACATTAGTACATATTCCATTACTCCCCAACACTGGCCTCAGCCCACATATGTCTACATCTTTCAGCCAGCACAGGTGGAGAGACCTTTTGATGGATGATGGATTTTTGCTGGATCTAACTTAATTCACTCAAACACATTCAGCCCTTGTGTATTCTTTATATTATTGCAGGTTTCTTACTTTTCCTTTTCTGACTCTCTGCTCAAGTGGTTGTTTAATTTTGCCTCTCCGTGGTTACTGTCTTTTTTTTAGGGTTTGTCTCTGAGGAATAACCTTATTTCCAAAGTCCACCCCAAAACATTCGTGCCTCTGAAGCACATGCAGAAACTCTACTTCTCCAAGAATCTGCTGACCACTGTGCCCAAGAACTTGCCCGCCTCGCTGGTTGAGATAAGAATCCATGAGAACCGCATCAAAAAGGTGGAAGCTGGAGCCTTCTCAGGACTGGGCAACATGAACTGCATAGGTCAGAAATGCTGATGACTTCAACACATCTAGGCAGTACCCTGTGATGCTCACCACTGCCTTTGCCACTTTATGGGAGATTAAAGAGACTGTATTTTATTTCATGCCCCACATATTCCCTTCATCTTGCAGAAATGGGAGCAAACCCCATCCACAACAGTGGTTTCGAGCCTGGAGCCTTCAAGGGACTGAAACTGAATTATCTGCGTATATCAGAGTCCAAACTGACTGGGGTGCCAAAAGGTAACAACTCATCTGTGTAATTAAAATGCTAACATTTAATCAATGGCTTCATCTTGGAAGAGTTCAGCATTTTGGCAAATATGCTTATTTCTGTTCTGGAAGGCAAATTTCTTTAATGGATTTTGTTTTTGGACAGAGCCAGGCTAGCTATTTCCCCCCATTTCCAGTCTTTATGCTAAGCTAGGCTAATCGTCTGTAGCTTCATGTTTAGCTGACAGACTTAACATTGGAATCAATGTTCTCATCTTCTCTAAGAAATCTGCTAAGGGGGGCTATGGGGCAAGATCAAGATCAAATCTCACCCTAAAGTGAGACCTTACTTTATGGTGTCTTTCTTTCAGAACTACCAGATAGTCTTCATGAGCTTCATCTGGACCACAACCAGATCCAAGCTGTGGAACTGGAGGACCTGAAACGCTACAAAAACCTGTACAGGTATGTTTCACACTTCAACATCCTACTCATTTTTAATCATTAAGTTTTTTTTGTTTGTTTTTTCGAACCCTGAGGGAATTATTTGCATATCTGTGAAGAATTATCCTGTGGTTTGAAAGGTTACATTGCAGTCAGCAGTGCCCCTCAGGGGTAATAATATGAACTACACTGACATGCCACAAAAAAAGTGGCAGGATAAGTACTAACTACTTTATGCATGTGTGGTCTTTTGCAACGCTTTCTCTTACTCCCTTTCTACACTCTTATATAGTCTCTAATGTGATTTAGTCACAGGAGTATTGCCAAGCTGCTGTGGCCCTAATTCTCACCAGGCTTAATATCTCTTTCTTGCAGGGACACTTATCACAGAATTTTCAGTTACTTCAGCTCACATTAGTAAAACAGTTCAACTTAAAGTACAATGCAGTGGCCTGCTCTCTGCCTATATCACGTATCTCCTCTTGTCTTACTTTTTCCAGGTTGGGCCTTGCTTTTAACCATATCCGTAACATCGAGAACGGCAGTCTGTCCTTCCTCCCCAGGCTGAGAGAGCTGCATCTGGACAACAACCGCCTCACTCGTGTCCCCAAAGGCCTTCCAGAAATGAAATACCTACAGGTGAGTCTAGCATGCATGCATTTTATTTCCCATCGGAGATTGAATGTTTCACTTGGTGCTCTACTCACCCTTGACTTTGCCACACTTGCTTTCCAGGTGGTGTACCTCCATTCCAACAACATCGATCAGGTAGGCGTGGATGACTTCTGCCCTCGAGGATTTGGGATGAAGAGGACATTCTATAATGGCATCAGCTTGTTTTCTAACCCTGTCAACTACTGGGAGGTGCAGCCTGCAACTTTCCGCTGTGTCAGCGACCGGCTGGCCATTCAGTTTGGCAACTACAAAAAGTAAAGACAGGAGGATCCAGAGAGATGGAGAGAGTGAGGGGGAGGTGATGGCGGAGGAGCAGATAATTTAAAAAAAGGAATAAACTTGAGAGATGGAGGAAAGGGAGTTCATATTTGAGATTATTATCTTTATTATTGTTTTTGTAGCGAGGATAAGTTATGGAGGGGATTGGCAATAAACTGATGAAATAGAAAGAGAAGAGAAGTTTTCCCCAAGCCTAAATTGATGAAAAATGAAAACTTGTGAAGCATTTTTCATTCCATATTTTTTAAACAATAGTGATTATTGTGAGGTCTTTTTTAATTAATATTTTGGTTTAGATTAAAAGTAAAATATAGAAAAGCAATACATTATAGATTTTTTCTATAAATACATAAAAAGGGGTTCTGTATGACTCTCTGTGTGTGCTGATTTGGGAGAAAAACAACAAATAGACAATGCATTGTCTCTGTTTCACTGGTCTGAAACCTTTTGGCCTCAACTCTGTGATTAAATTATATTAGTATACTAACTAACTAATCACATATTTTGGGCTGTTTTCCACCATGTAAGAAAAACTATTACTACTATTATTCACCTTTACCAGTTAAAAAACATTTGGATTTTGACTGATTAAATGGGCAAAAAGTACATTTTAAAATTCTCCTCATCGGTGCTAAACATCTTTTCTCATTGGTCCGAGGTAACTGAACCACCAGCCTGCCTGTATAACGTGTCTATTATGTGCCTTTACATTATGCTATCTGTATGATACTTTAATGCAGTATTCCCTGTGGGGACAATAGTGGTAGTGGTTGTTTTTTTTTGCCCCATTTAGAGAAAACACACAGCCGCTTTGCTTTGAGACAATGAAGGCAGTGTGTTCACATAGTGTTACAAACAATAGTAGTGTTGACGCATTTTTTTGCACAGTTTTTTTTCTATTATGCTTGATCTGCTTAAGGGTTAATGGAGGGTTAGACTGTTTACATTGGTAGACCTAAGTGGACCTACTTTAGCCATTAGTATTCTGTCCTGTCTCTGTACTATAATCTGACAAGCTACTGCTGCATGTGAATAAAGACATTTTAGCCTGCTACATAAAGCCAGAGAACAACTGATGCCCCTGGGTTGGATGTTATGTGTAAAAAATAAAAAATAAATATCAAATGTGGAAAACATTTGATAAATTAATCCAAAAGTCTAATCCAAATTTGAGTCCAAATTGTCTCTGCTTAGACTTTTGGATTGCACGCATACACAACAAGGTCACATTACATGCATTATTTGACAATAACTTTATTATTAATAAAGATTATTTGGACATTCATGGGATTCAGTCTTAAGATGTATAAGAGAGAGGGTTGACACCTCGCTGTGGCGATATAACAATAATTATATTTTAATACTGTGGATAATGAAGTTCAAATATAATATTGACTTTAGGTCATGAATGTGTCTTCAATTTAAATCCATATCAACATTTCTATATCAGCATTTCATCTGATATAGGAAATGGAAAATAAAGTCAAACTAGTAATTCAGACTCAATATGACAGAGTACTAGTCTTCAACTGTGAGTCTTTTGTCACAGTCGTACTGTAATGTGAGATTCAATCCCACATTTTCAGGCTCTTCCCCAGAGGTCTTCTTTTTTCTGTCTGTCTTCTGCTTTTGCACTAGACTATCACTATCATTATCACTGATGAACACAGAAAAAAGTGGCGCAGGGTGAATGAGGAATTAGCATAAAAAGTAAAGAATCCCACTTCATTTTACCCATGTCTGCAACATGTTCACTCCTGATGACGAAATGACCCTGAACATGCAGACTAAGAGTGACATTGTAGTAAGTCAAACTGCATAGGCTATTAACATAATTCTGATGAACATTATTAATTCCATAATTACACGTTTTAAGCAGGTTTGGTGATGTTTGGAAGTCATGGTTTAAATCTTGCGTCGAAAACACGTTTTGCTGTAGCGTATTCGTGGCAAAACTTCCGCTGATTTATTACCAGCATGCCTTTTATATGGTGAAATATTTGGGCATTTACCAATCAAAATCATAATTAGATTTTTTTTAAATATGCCGCTCATGCAGCGCGTCATGCGCGGTGCGCCTCAGCCCATCTGACAGTGATCCAGCCGTGTTTCGATGGGGAAGATCGAGGCGCGCACTTGCCTGTGTTGACACTGGACGGATATGCGGCGATGCTCTTACGTGTGAACGCGTTTGCAGTGCTCTCTAAGCAGCTACGGACAGATTTCGCCTCGAATGAGACACTGGGAAGAAGAGGAAGTGCGACCATCATCAAAGGAAAAAACGCTGTCTTTTGGTCCATCGCGTCTGCTCGGTGGCAGCGGCCCGTCGATTGTCAGATGAAGCCGGGGGCTGAATTGGAAACGTCGCAGGGATGTGCTGGTGAGTCGGCTGGTGCTGCAGAGATTGAGTGCAGCCTATAATAAAAAAAACCAGGGAATTTTTATTGCCGATGGGAAACATTTTGTAGCCAGTGATTCGGCCGAATAAATGACACATTCTCTTATTTAGTCACGTAAATACTGTAACAAGCTTGCATAGGCCTGACGATAAATAGGCTAATCATATGGTTTGAAGGCTATAGGCTATGTACTGATAACCGTGGCGCTGTTTCTGCTCTGCTGTGATGTATTTTTAAAATGGCAATGGATGTGGCTCTAGTGATGAGGCCACAAGGCTTCTCTATACAGCATGTAATTGTTTGGACTGTGATGTTGGATTAATTTGATCTGCGGGCATCAGCGTCTCTTCCATATAAGCCCCATGGAAAATGTCACTGCTGAAAATAAGCCATTCTAAATAAAGAAGCAAACATGACTTGATGATGATTTGTTTGTAGCTGCTTGTCATTTCCCTGCTTATATATAGCTTACAGTAGACAGTAATACAGAGACCTATCTGCTCCTGCATTGTTACTCACTCTTTTTATTACAGAAAGCTTGATGATGAAAGTAAGACGAGGAGGAGAGAGGGGGAGTGAGCCCTTCCTGGCCCAGAACAGGTTTTAAATAGACCCTCGCCAAAGCAGGTACTTTACATCTATGATGGTGTTATGTAATAATAACAATACTAATAAGCAATACATGTAATAAACTAAAAATATTTGTGTTCTTCCTTTTCAGTGCCTGCCTGTGGTCAGGAGGTGATGGCAGTGCTGACTGAGCTTCACCACCACTATTACCCATTCCATGAGAAAATGCACACTTCCCTTCAGCACGCCTGAGCCTGCACTCAGCGCTGGCCCCTTTCCCTCCTCTCCTTCTGCATATATTCACCCCAGGTTTGAATTTCACTGTACCTCTACAATCTTACTTTATAATGGCTTGCTACGGACGCTCTCTGGACTCCCCATGCACACTAGCCTTGCTGGTGGGCTTCCAGTTTGCCTTTGTTCTCTATTTCTCCCTTGGGGGCTTCAGAGGCCTGGTGTCTGTCCTGGTGCACACCACAGAGCCGGAGTTTGATTACTCTCGACCTCACGACGTTTATACCAACCTCAGTCATCTGGGAGTACCGCCTCCCCCGCCTCGCAACTCTGGCACTGGACCCCCTGCCACAGGACCACCGCTGAGAGACTGCCAGATCCCTTCCCCACTGCTGGGTGAGAGAGTTAGAGGGGAGTTAAATGTGTGCTGTTATATTTAATAGATGAATATACAGAAAACATGCACACTGAAGAAGTTTATGGTACTCTAAGCAATCAGTATCACTTTTCACTTCGTCCCCCTCGAAAAATATGAAAGACAACCCACTCACTAAAAGAGGTTAAAATAACTGTTCAGGGGTATCAAAACATATACGACAAACAAGAACTGTATCTACAGGAGCGTGAAAAACAAAGATGTGATTTCTTCTGATTCCATATCTTTTATGTAGAATTTCTCATTCTCTAACAAATTTGTTGTTAGGATTAAGGTTAGATGTACATGGTTCCTAAAATAAACCCATCCCAAAACATGACTTAGGTTTTCAATATGCACAAAGTTTTGTATAATAGGCTACAGGAAAATAATCATTTCCTTTTTACAAAAATTGTAAACCATATATTACTGCATACAAATTCACCAGAAGACAGGCAATGAAGTGTTTGATGCTTAAAATGTCCCCTGTCCATAATGTGTCTCCCCCAATGTTGAAACAAAACATATGTCCTTGCTTTTACACTTTTCCTTTTCCTTTCCTCCAGTTGGACCTGTGTCTGTCCATCTTTTCTCTCCTCTGTCTATGGAGGAGATCAGACAGAGGAACCCGTTAGTGTTGCCAGGAGGACGCTACCGACCTCCAGACTGTGAGCCCCGCCACCACACGGCTATAGTGGTACCATACCGGAACCGGCAGACCCACCTTCGTGCCCTTCTCTACCACCTCCACCCCTTCCTGCAAAGACAGCAGATCCACTACAGCATATATATAGTACAGCAGGTCAGACTATGTGCGTGCATGTCTGCGTGCGTGCTGGTTTAAAATGTTACTATCAGTATGTTTTTAAATGTTAATAAATAGGTTGCACTGTCTCTCTCCATAAGAAAATGCACACTGCTGTGCTGGTGTAATCTGGTCAGTAAATTATTAGTATCATACTCGGTCAATGCCGGTGTGTTACATGTGTAAATACTTCTGACATAACATCAGTGTTTTTTGTGTTGCTCTGATGTGGTCTATCACTGTGTAATACTGGCACATTACTGATGTAATAGTGGTTGTTAAACCTCTGTGTTATTGATTAATCCCAGTGTAATGCTGGTGTACAGTATAACCAGAATATTACCTGTGTTAAACTGGTTCACTTATCTCACATACAGTATCCATGCACATAGTTTTGGTTTTAGTTTTTTCAGTTTTTTGTTTCAGTTTTTAGTCTTTCTGAGATTCTCCCATCTGCCCTAATACAGTGGATGTAAATGGAATTTGTTTTGGGGTACTTACAGCTTAGAAAAATTAACAACATAATATCTTTCCAGATATGTGCTATGTCTGTGGTGTCCTGGTTACTCTGTGTAATATCAACAGTTTTTACTGGAGTCCGACAGTGGGCTACAATTTAGCTGAACTGTAACAATAGCAACATAGTGTGTGATTATTTACTCACACATTGTGCTCTCTCTGCTATAGTTGCTTTTGGCTTAAAACATTTATCTGTTCTCCTCTGTCTCTGTTTCTGATTTCAGTGGGGGAACAGTACTTTTAACCGAGCCAAATTGCTGAATGTTGGGGTGCGGGAGGCCCTCAGAGATGAAGACTGGAGCTGTATCTTCCTGCACGATGTAGACCTGCTGCCCGAGAATGACCATAACACTTACACCTGCCACAAACAGTTCCCCACACACCTGTCCGTGGCCATGGACAAGTTCAAATACAGGTAGACGCACAATGTGTGTGTGTGTGTGTGTGTGTGTATGTGTGTGTGTGTGTGTGTGTGTGTGCATGCGTGGATGCACTTATATAAACACCATATAAATGTATTGTGCTGAGACATTATTTTCAAGATTGTACACTGGCGATGTGACCCTCCCAGGCTGCCGTACCCACAGTATTTTGGCGGGGTTTCTGCAGTGACCCCAGACCAGTACATGAAGATGAACGGCTTCCCAAACCAGTACTGGGGCTGGGGTGGAGAGGATGATGACATTGCTGCCAGGTGAGGAGGCGAGGGAATGGGGCAGAGGTCCACATCTTGCAGGAAACAGTGAACTGTAAACTATGTATGTTGACATGTGATCATGTGCACGGGGCTTCAGCATCAGAATTACATGGACAGCCATTTCAGCCCCTCCACTTTGCTATTGTTTGCACTACTCATTGCTTTTTTTCTTATGTTTACAGTTTCTTTGCCACATGTTTTCCTTTTCTTTGACTTTTATGTTTTGTGTCTTAACATCATCTGTCATCTTCACATCCCCTCCCACTGCTGTGGCTTTGCTGTGTGTCTCTTGGAGTGGGCTCAGTGAGTATGTTTGCATGGACTAGCTCGCACATTTGGGCTGGGCTGCATGCTTGAGAGTTTTCAGGCAGTTTTCATCTCATTTCTATGCTGCGGTCCCCTCTCTCCACTCTCTGGCTCTTCTATCATTTGCTAATCTGTTATGAGAACCAGAAAATAAAACAAAGCTTGCATTAATTATTACATAAAGCTAAGAACATTACTACCTTACCTTTTGTAACCTTTTGTGCATGATGTTTGCAATTTAAAATATATCATGTACTGCCCATTCAGAACAGTAGTTACACCATGTTTTGATTGACTTAGATAACTGGGGTGGTACACAAGCACCAGAGATGGAAAAGGGAACCACAGTGTTTTCCAACGCCTATAGACTATAAAAGTATGTTATTCTCATACCCACCCACAATTCTATGTTTGTTTTCCTTATTTTTTCTGCTTTTAAATATATCCCTTAGAGACTAGAGATCTACTTAGATTGAGTATTGCTTTGAGTGATAGAAAATAGTATGGATAGTAAAGTGACACACTTTGTTGATCTAATATTATCTTATGAGACTATGAGATTTAGTTTTCCAGTTTTATGCCTGTGAATGAGAATCTGCCGTTCTTGTTATCCAGAGTTCGTCTTTCTGGCATGAAGATCATGCGCCCTCCAGTGGCCATTGGTCATTACAAGATGATCAAGCATAAAGGAGACAGAGGCAATGAACAAAACCCACGCAGGTACAGATGGACACACTCGCAGACACAAAAATTATGTAGGGATATTTTCCCCTTTGGTTGCCGGGGATTAGGTTGTTTATGAACTACAAAACAATGATTTCAAACACACCTTTTGCACTTATATTGGTCCTGGCTTCATCCCCATAATGGGAGACAGCCGTGAGAATCATACGGTCTTCCCATTTTTGTACCAACATGTCCAGTGTCCATCCTTTCACATTTTGTGTTTTTACAATAATGGTTGTTAAATGTTTTTGTTTCATTTTCTTTTTCACTCGCCCTGTTGTGCCAACAATTTCTATTGTTTCGCATGCTTGCATTAAAAAAATTAAAACAATTAATATATATATATATATATATATATATATATATATATATATATATATATATATATATATATATATATATATATATATATATATATATATATACTGTATGTCTTGCCCATAATGCTTCAGAAAGATTTTCTTGATAATTCTTAATAAGCTCCATCAAATCAGCTGTAGCACCACAAGTAATATTCACATGTATTGTATGAATATTTCTCAAACATAAAAAAACATTCCTTGATGTCAGAACCAGTTTATTACCTTTATGAATAAGTGTTTTTCATGTGATATTGTTAAAGGAATAATTTGACATTTTGAGAAATAAGCTTATTGGCTTGCAGATAATTAGATTAAATGATTGCTGCCACTGTCTGTCTGTTATATACTGTACATAAAGCTACAGCTAGCCTGGCTCTGTCCGAAAGTAAGAAAATCTGCTTACCAGCACCTCACTAATTAACACGTTATATCTCATTTGTTTAATCTGTACAAAACCATTTTTTTGTAACCTTAAACCAGGCCAGCTGTTTACCCTTTCCTCCAGTCTTTATGCCAGGCTAAGCTAACTATTTCCTGGTTTAACTTCTCTTTAGCACACAGACATGAAAATGGCTTTAAACTTCTTATCTAATTCTATGCAAGACAGAAAATGAAAAGATTTCCCAGAATCAGAAAAGGATTTATTGCCAAGTCAGTTAAACTTAAAAGGAATTTACCTTGGTGGATGGTGCTTACATCTATCTATAAATTGCAGGAACATCCCACACATGCAAAACATAACCAGCTACAGACAACAAGTGGAAGACAGAACCTGATGCCACTTATAGGCAGACTATCTAGCTAATAAAGCGATAAACATATTAATAGGAAATAATAAATCCAGAAACAAGTATAATATAACTGTTTAACATTAAGAAAAGAAAAGCTGTAATGTTTAGTGCAGGATGTGTAAAAATGTTGAGGGATGCGCTAGAGTTCTGGATATATAGTATGTGCAGAGGACACACACACACACACACACACACACACACACACACACACACACACACACACACACACACACAGAGGGAGAAAAAAACAAACCTGTGACATTATGTATGTTTTTCTAGATTTGACCTTCTGAAAAGGACCAGACTCAACTGGCGCTCTGACGGCCTCAACTCTCTGACCTACGAGCTCCTTTCCAGAGAGCTGGAGCCTCTCTACACCAACCTCACCGTCAACATTGGAGAAGACCCCCGACTGCCCCAGGGGAAAGTACCCTCCCCTGTAAAAACAACAACGCCTTTCAACCAACGTAGCACCGGCAAGACTGGAGGCACAGCCAAACAGGAGAAGAGCCAAGAGAGCAAAGTGGCAAACATGACTGTGGCCAAGCCGGCTGGTGAACCTGCCCAGTCAAAGGCAGCAAATCAAACAACACAGGAGAAGACAGGTGTGGTGAAATAGGATGAAGTGTATAATAAAAGACTGCATCACATCTGTAGCATAAAGTGGCTTCCACCCTTCATTTTGATCTGAAAGACAATATGGAAGAAAGCAGTTTAGAGCTGTTCTGTTGTGGGACATGAAGTACACCCGATTTCTGTGCTCAGTGCAGGGTAGGGATAGTTATGCAATAAATCAAATGAAGAAGCCTCTTTTGTCTAAAGGAGTGCATTTAGGAACACGACTGAGTCACCTCATGGTTTATCATCCACTGAATGTGACTCTGGCTCGTGGGACAGACACAAGTTTGTGGCTCACGAGATATTTGGAGCCAAGAGAAGAACGGTGAACGACTCAGTTGTATCCACGTAGATGTCCAAAACGAACTAAATAAAAATAAGACAGGTACTATATAAATATCTGCTCTGTTCCAGACATTGAAAGTCGTAAGCAACCCATCTGCTGCCAGCAGACCTGCAGCTTCATCCAGTTTGCTCCTATAAAACTGCTGCTGTCAGTCCGCCCCACTACACGGTGGGTTTGTGTTTGTGTGCCTTCTCTCTTATATGTGCATTTTATAGACTGGTATAGTTGCTTTTAGACGCTGACGTGGGGTTAATTTTACTCCTCACAGGTAAATGTTAGAAAGAAGCGAGGCAAAAGCTGATCCTAGATCCTGACAAATGATTTGTTCAAGGACTGCCGTTTTATATTTAGCGCATTAAGTGTTGACCAACTCCATAGTTATCAGACAATTCTAGAGTTTATATTTATATAGAGAGACTTCTTTATTTGTTTATTGATTTGTTTTACTAGCCCTTCCTTACAGTCTGGTGCCTCTCTCTCTCTCTCTCTCTCTGACATTTAGTTCGTAGACAATCAAATCATATGGGACATTAACTCTGTGTCCAACCACATAACAAAATGAGGAAATATTATCATGACTATCTTTACACCTGTCAGATAAACATAGACTTGGCATGATAGTTGTCTAGTTTGACTATACTCTTGATACATGGATAGACCGATGCTTCTGATATTATCTGTGATTTTATTATTTTTCTTTTAGATTAGTCAGGAATGGGAAAAAAGCAAATTTGCAGACAATATTGTAGGCACTTGTCTACACATTTACCAGTTTCAGATTGTATTTTAATAATAAAAAAGTTATAGTAACGATAAATCACTGTGTATAGCTCTAGGTCGGCTTTTACCTAGAAGGCCTGATGCCTTCACAGAGGGTCTTGGTATATTATAAAAGACCATGGTGCATCTAAATGCTATGAATGAGTGTCTGCCACTTGTCTGTCTTTATTTTATAGAGTTAAGCTTTTGTATCTTGAAGGAAAGGAGACAAGGAAGATAAATAATTTTATTCTGAGGGCTGGCAAATCATGTTTGTCATTTATGTTGACAGATCAATTATCATTTCCTTTACATCTCTCAAACGTTCCGTTTTTTTATATCAATTTGGAATGTATTATTTTGAGTTGGAGAGTTTATCAGGTGAGATTTGTTAGTTTTTTGGACGTTGACTTGAATCTGATCACTCACAGGATTTCTTGCTGCTATTTGACTAGGGGAATGGTTAACTGAATGATTAATCAGCTTGAAAAAAAATACATATTGGAACAATCTTCTGGTGGGAAGTTTTATCATACTCTCAAGTAGTGTATTACTTCTGCTAATTTGAATGTATTTATTTAATTAATTAATTGAGTCACTGACTTCTGCACAGACTTCTAAAGTGCGTATTTAGTGTTAGCTTCTCCATTGTAGAGCAGATTATTATCCCTTTATATTATGTCTCCACATTTCTTATTTTAACATCGTGCCTCATGAAATATGCCCATATTACTGAAAGACAGAAGGAATACTGCTGGGTTATATACGAGCGCCCTCAAGTGGCACAGTGTGGCATAGCTCCAGCCATGAGGAACCAAGGGCTGAATGAAACTGCAGTGTTGTGACAAGAATGTTAATCATTAATGTTGGCCATTCACAGCTTTCAGCCAATCAAATCTTTGCATTGCTCTGTGTGCAGGGTTTCTTGTTTGCGTAGTATCACATGATCAAGCCTTCCAGCTTAAAGGTGTAAAGCAATTTTCTAAATTTGACTGGTGGCTGGTAGTGTTAATGAATGGATATAGTTTTTATAAAGGAATGTGTTTATTTATGATACAATATTACCTGTTTTAAACAAAGAATGCTGTACAAACCGGTTGTCTTGACAGAGTACATTGAGAGATAATAAAGCCCAATTTCTTAGCTTTATACTACATTGTAGTTTAGTTGCATATCAATAGATAAAATATACTCCATATTGCCTCGGACAATACCTGTATGACATGAAGCAGTGACACACTGAAAGCTTTTAAGGATGTTATGTAATCTCATATTGTGTGCTTACCTGGAGATTGTTCTATATTTAATAAATAGGCTAGATTTTATAAAGGTTGTTTTTCCATATGTGTTGGAAATATATATTGTGTAGTTGAATGCAAATTCAGTAAACAGTTGGGACTTCAAGGCAACATTTTTTTATTTTAACGAGTTAATTTAATCATGAGTTCATTCTGTGAAAGATTGGATGTTAATGTATTTGTGGCAAATGAGACATAATTAATATATTACATGGTATTTGCATCATACCTGTCGTTATATTAGGTTGCCTTATTTACTAACCTTGTCTTGTAGATGACAGATTATGTGTGTGTGTGTGTGTGTGTGTGTGTGTGTGTGTGTGTGTGTGTGTGTGTGTGTGTGTGTGCTTAGCATAGAACAAGGTCATCAAATAAGGCAACAGAAGCAGTTAACTATAATGGACAGTGTTGTGACAGAAAGCAACTATGTATGCCAATAAAAACACATAATCAAAACAAAATGTGTCTTTTCCCACATCTTTTATCAGTCATTTATGTAATGACATACTTTTATACACACTGTACTATAAATACACTTAAATACTTATAGTGATTATCCTCTTACAACACTCTAGGCCTCTTAATGAATACAGGCTTTAGTGTTTTCTGATTAATGCTGCTACGGCTTTAACATAACAGAGATGTGCTCAGATCAGGTGCTATCTGATAGATTAGCAGCCATATATCATCATTAACACATTGATAATAGGTGTTCTTGTTATTTTGTCCACCCATGCATGATACAAAAATAGACAATGTGACTTAAGTCACACTTAAGTGTGTCAGTTCCACAGCAATATCTCACGTTAGCTACCATTAACCACCACAAGCAACAGGACATACCTGATCAAGTAGGGCTGTACATTGTATTTTATTGCTTAGCAACTTAAATTTTCAAAGTTATTTTAATCGAGAGAGACTTTGTTGCAGATATGCAAAGATTTATTGTATATTGTATGTATATGTGCATAATAAGAAATGTACAGAGTCTTTGGGGATTAGACTCCATCGTTACATTTATTTTAAAGGGTAGAGAAGCCAGACATATTCCCCCTGGAGCCTAGACACTGGTGACAGTGAAAGGGAACCCGGAGACCGAACGTAGGACCTGCCTGCCGTAAAGGAACTCAGGTTTCCGTGGTTGACGATGCCCGGAGGTGGAAGGGGAGGAGGAGGGTTGCACATTTGCCTGAAAAGACATCTGATAAGACATTTAAAGCAGGATGCTGTGATTGGATCATGAATTTTGTGGCCAATTCTGGTTGGTTTACTGAAAAGTGAACGCCTCTTACCAGCTTAATAGTTTTAGGGTGAGATGGTGGTGATTGAAGTTTATTTAGAAGTCTTCCTGAAGGAATTTGCGCTGAACTTCATTTAATGTTTTAAAAGTTACATAGTCTTGCTGTAATCCATATTAAGGCTATTCTTTAGTTAAATAATTGTATCCTATTTCTAGTGCTTGCTATCACATGTGGACCCGAATTATATGCAGTTACTACATGTTACTAAATGGCATGTAATAAAACAGAAATATTTACAAGGAGATGGTAATAGTGAGAGAAAGTGTCTATACTAACCACCCATTATGGCTAGATGTTTGTCCAGCATGTAGTGTTGAATATTATGTACAGTATGAGACACCATGGCGTAATATCTTCTTTTAAAGTCGTCACACCTGGATGTCTTTCTTTGGGATGTTCAGTGAAACAGTCACTCTGTGATGGCAACAGTGACAGTCTAGTTTGCACTTTCCCTACAGTAGACCGACACACTGGCCTGCTGAAGTGATTGTGGCAGGCAGACACAGAGGGCTGAAACCGCATTTAGTCACCTCCTGTTACTGTATGGCCTTTGAGACACAGCTGACCTCTTACACACTCAGCAATACTTTTGCCCTCTTAGCACACAAACTGTGCACACGCTGATTCCCAGGCAGGTAATTATTCCAAAGGCTGAGACGCCTAGTGTTGAAAACACCCCCAACACATAAATTGACGATAGACTTAAAGTCTAGTCTGCATCCATCTTCAAACAAAAGAAATGTCATGTTGAATTACACGGCAATACACATGCCCAAATACTAATAACATAGTGTTATTGGTTTTAATATTTAACTCAATATTAGCTATGATATTACTTCAAATAATCTTTGAAAAATAATATACATACATACATATATATATATATATATATATATATATATATATATATATATATATATATATATATATGTGTGTGTGTGTGTGTGTGTGTGTGTGTGTGTGTGTGTCATAGTAATCCAGACACATACTGTATAAGTATTTGTATAAGAGCTAAAACAAATTGCTCTACCTTCACTATTTGTGTGAATCATGGCCACACATCAATGTAAAAATCTGCCATGGTAGTAGGTCACAACATTTGGTTATATAACGACTATTAATGTTCTGCTCTAAAAATCATCAAATCATCGGATATGGAAATAAAAGATATGAGTGGATGTATCAAGAACCTGAGGCATCAGACGCATTGGGGGCTAAATAATGAGAAGGAAACTGGATCAGCCGTCAGGGATGGACCCTCAGTCCGGTCTCATCTCACGGCTGCTCAGCTGCTCCTGTCATCCATATTTGCAGCCTCAGTGGACAATTTCCTCAGCCGCCGGCCCTCTCAGTGCTTACAACAACACATAGATCAAGTGAATTAATTCTGCTTTTGTGGCACGCTCTGGAGAACTAGGTCATGCAGTCATGGCTTTGTTTTTTTGTGGCCACCTAAAGTCATGTCAACATCCTCCATCCTCCATCCACAATCTGCCCTTGACATTCCCAGGTGATTTTCCAGAGATGTTTGTGTGTGTGTGTGTGTGTGTGTGTGTGTGTGTGTGTCTGTCTTTGTGTCTGTGAGCCTGCTCCTGCGTGTCAAGAGTGTGTGCAGGTGTGTGTGCCAACATTGATGTGTGAATATGCGTGTGTCTACATGGGTATGAGTGTTTTATTTGTAGGTAGCAAAGGTATGTTGAGATGTGATATGAAAAAGAATGAGCTGCTGTCTATACATAGGGCTTGCCTGCGGCTATGTGTGCATGAAATAGAGGAAGAGAAGATAGAGAGCACAGGAGTGGATGTGGGAGGGTGAGCAGAGTGTGAGAGGCAGAGGGAGGATGACAGAGAAGGGAGTAGGATGGGAGAGTAGAGGAGGGGTGAGGGTGCAGTGAGGGGACTGTGACGCAAGCTGATTGGTTCTGCTGGCTGCTGATTGGCCAGGGTGGCTGCCAGTCAGAGGAGCTGGGAGTCAGGCACTGCTAGGAGAGCAGATTATGAAGCGGAGCTCAACCAGCGGCAGTCTCCTTTCATTGTCTCAATGGCTGCACACGCATTCCTCCTCTGCTCCCTTGCCTTGCTGTCTGCTCTCAGTCGGCCTGGGCTCTCTTTCTCTGACGAAGAGTTTCAGCCAGGACTCACCTATGAAGAAGTGCCTGAAATCCTGGACAGAAGGTAAATCCATCCTCTTAATGGCTATGAGCAGAGGAGGGGTGTTGGGGAGGGGGTTGTTATAGAGAGATGCATGAGGGGATGCTGGGATGCTGATGTGTTCTCTTATGGTCTTTCTTTCTTTCCTTTGCCTCCCTTCCCTTCTCCCCAATCTCACCTTGGGTGTATCACAAATGGTGAATGCAGGCAGTATTGGTGTGTCAGAGAGAGCTGAGCTGTGAGGCATTGTTTGTCTCGGTCTTGGGGACTGCATCAGACGCTGCTCATCGATCACGAATGGGGCTGTTGTCTCTGTATAGTAATGTTGTTCTGGCAAATGGAGCTAAATAAGGCTGGGGCAGTGGGCCTGCAAAGTAGAGAGAAGAGGGGCAGCCGCACAGAGGGAAGGTAAACAAGGATGGGACAGGGAGGAGAGGAGAGGATGCATCAGGGATGGTCTGTTGGGGTCTGTTTACTGATGCAGTCATTGAGAGAGAGAGAGAGATAGAGAGAGGGAGTGGAATTCTAGCCAGCCATGTCGGCATAATGCACATGCAGTCCTGCAGGTCAAATCTGGATAAAATATTCAGAGCTGAAACCTGGGGGCACTCACAACAGTGTCACAGATCCAGGACTGAGTTGGCAGCCAGTGTCTTTGCTAGCACCATCTACTGCCTGCATATAGAGACATTATGGCAAAAATACTGTGCCAAAACCATGTACGTCTTTTCCTTTTCTGGAGCGCAAATGCTTCAAAGCCATAATATGTTGCAGTTTCTGAAACAATGCTTTTTAATCATTGTACATGACTTACCTCGCTGTTGCACTTTCAGGACAGTAATACACTTGAGATAATCAAAGATTATTACTGTCATACTTTCATTTATTCCCCACCAATCTTATCTGTACACGTTTGAAAGTGTAGGGCACAAATAACTTGGATTTAGAATTCAATATACAAAGTCTTATGGGATTGCTCTCATTTTAGCTAAATTTAGTGTTTGTGAAACCCTGACAGATCCCTATCTTAACTTTTCACTGCAGTCAGAGAGTGGCGACATTAATTTCTCCTGGGATTTTGAGCCTATTCCCCGGGAACTTTGTACGTAACTCTGCAACGTAACAGTTGCAGTCCCCAGTCTTAGCTCCGTTCTTAGCTCTGACACACTCACAGAGGCTGTTATATAAGAGCAGCCGTTCATGCCATTTATTTTAGAGGCCTTGTAGGGTGTATAACATTGGTTGCAATTAAAGACGGAGTGAGTTAAAAGCTTCTACTGCTAATAGAAATGGTGTTACAGGAAGATAACAAAGAGGAAATGTTCAGTAAGCCCTGATTTCTGTGGTAACTGACATGTGCGGTACTATGACAAATATGGATCTGAACTATGATTGATAGCCAAGAGCTTTACAAAGTTATTGGAAATACTAGCCAGAGATGACCCACTTTGTGGTTATATCTGCCTTAACAACCTGATTCATCATCAACCAAATACTTTCTAGGAAAGTATGTCAGAAGTACATTTTAGAAATAGTGATATCTTTCACTGTTTAAACAAAATATTTGCAGTTCAAAAGGTCATAAATAATTTGACAAATGTTTACATCTTTTTTAAAATAACTCTCTACCACTAATATTCTCTACTGTAGCAGTAGTTAAATTATCCAAACAATGGTACAGATTAGGGGTCCAAAGACTAAATTGTAATTTTGGAATTGATCTCTTCTTAATTGATCCAGACTGAGTCTATCAACAGTGCAGGCAAATGATAGAAAATTTGGCAGTTGTAGTTTATAGTTTGAAAATGAAAAAAAACAACATTCCGATGCAGTTTTAAGCTTTTTTATTGAGAGCAGACAGACATAAACTGGATGTCAAACAAAGCTGATCACAAATGTTGTAATAAGTAGCATGAACAGGTATGCTATTGATATATCTTTTTGTTTTTATAAACATATTGCACATTTTAGTTACAATAAAATGCTCATTCAATTACCAATGAAATCAGTGTTGAGTTAACCTGGCCCAGTACATTTCTCAAACAATCACACAAGTCAATTAAATATGACCCAATTGCAAGAGCCTGCTGCAACACACTCAAATTACATTATATCACTCACAAAGTCTAATAAAAAATGGCCACAGATGCATTTACATGGACCGAAAGGGGTCAGCACATTGGACCAGCACAAAAATTGTGCATCTTTGTGAAACAAAAACACTTTGTAAACCACAGGTAACAAGTAAAATATGCTTCAAGGCTTTGCGGCTTTGCGTATTTGTTCCTGTTTTGTTAATCTACACTGTAACATGTTTACATTGCAGTTTATGTGTTTGCAGTTAAACGTTTATCCACTACTGTATAGTCAACATTTGCTTAAATGTGTCTTAAAACTGTTAAACACTGACAAACCGACCCAAATGTAGACACAAATTAGTGGTCCAAGTGTTGGATTTCCAGTGGAAGTTTGATCAGTGATCCCCTTTCAAAGGAAGATTACAGGGTCAAAAGACCACCAGCTAATTTCAACAATATTTCGTGAGAAACAATCAAGTCAAAGGCAACTAATCGTGAGTATAAATATGTCTGCATTTCCCTTTTTAAATGCAGCCATGATGTCAGACTGTCCACACCAGCACTGAGGCATTTGATCTCAGAGGCGTAGGAACAGTTAGGCAACTTGCTAGAGTTGTGTAAACTTGACCCGAGGACCCAAAGTTTGAAGCTGCAATGAAATGGCATCATGGGCTGTGAACGGCATTTTAGTAAACACCTAAAGCTTAATCTGCACTATTAAATCTATTAATAGGCCAGCACCTGCACAGTGTGGATTAAGGAATTTCTTCCTGCCATGTCAGAGACATAATAGTTAACCCTAACCATTAAGTGCTTTTTAACTATAATAATTTATACCCCCAATATAGTACCGTCTCTGAGATTAACATTACTTTGCAGAAGTAGTTCACCCTGGACATTGTGAAATACTACCATCGCTAGGTTTAAAATTTCATGTAGGCATAATATAAGGTAATATGAGTACAAGAACACGTCACTGTAGTCCTGTAGTCTGATACTTTATTGATAGGCTGAGAAACAAAAATCCAATAGCTAAAGGTCCACATTTAGTTGCTAAAAATTACCTTTGTGTTCTTTGTAATTGTTGATGTTAATGAAATTAGAATTTTACAAAAAGCTAAAAGAACCACATAGAATATTGTTAACTACTATACTCAGCAAAATTAACAAGTAGCTATTACTCCCCAACACTGTTCCTGTTGTAGGATGTAGAGGCTTGGATGGGCTGATCCTGGTTTATAGAGGGTCTGAGTGCAGTGGCTCAGCACTCTGTGGTAGCAGAGGAAAAAAGGATTTGTTTACAAGTTTGGTGGGAAGGCACCACACCTTCTCTCTGCTCAGCAGCAGCGAGAAGCAGAGACAAGAGAACAGCAGAGGCACAGTTGAGCGATCATAATCAGCTATCCATCTTCGGGCTTGAATAAGGACGTCCAGTGAATATACTGTATTGATCGAGCTACCATCAGAAGCATTAATGATTCTCATTGATAATATTTAAAAGCCAGACACTTACTTATCTAAAAATAACTGTAATCATAACCGTCTAACAGTCTTCATAGTGTATTCAATCTTGGACATAAGTGTAGGTGAATGTTTGTACATTTGCATGCGCACATATTTAGGATATATGCAGTGGGAGCGAGGTGAGCCAAGGAGTGGCTTTGGCATGGCTTTGATTATGTAAACGGCCTGTTCAGCACCCAGGCACCGTGTGACAGGCTGAGCCAATGATGGGGCAGCAGCAGTCCTGGGTTGCTGACCTCGCGAAACTGGCACAGGAACAAACGGCTGGCTTTAGTTAGCACTCACGCTTGCACAGACTCCTCTGGCTCCTTTCAGCCAGCTGAGGCCTAGGTGCAGAGGAAGGAGTGCTTATTCACTTGTGTTTGGGATGGGCTAGAGTCGGGGGTGCATATGCAGCTTGTATACAATAATAGAAACAGTTGTTAATCCCTGATTGTATGCTGTGTAGTGTTTACATGAATTCATAAATATGTAAATCAGATATAAAATGTTGATTTTGAACCATTTCTAACCTTTAAGTTGTTATAGGATTTGTAAGGTTTCACATATCAGTGCAGGTGATAAGTGAGCACGTCCAAATACCTGGAATGCTACTGAGGTTTCAGTCACAACTGCCAGCTGCCAAAGGCATAGTGCTCTTGGCAGCTCTTTCATAAACTAACACGCTTACCCAGCATTCACCTGGGCAAATGTAAATATTTGGATTTACCATATAAGTAAACTGTCATAATTGTTACCCATGAAATAGTAGTAACACACACACACACAGTACCTGCTGATCATTTACTCATTCACATTCTACAGACATCTGTTTAACTGGACTGAAGCTTGATTTAATTTGATTTATTGAGAAAAGAAACATCCCTACTCTCAAGCTGTGTAATAGGTGATCTGAAACAAAGTCATTGGGGTCGAAAGAGTAGCCTACATCTACATGTTGCATACCATGAGCTTGTCTTAGTGCAGAATTTGATCCTGTGTAGGAATCGGTTTTCTCATACTCACTCTGTTTTACTCATACAAATGAGAACATTGAGTACTTTCATGGAAAAGACAATATTAGCAACATTTTAACAATGTTTTATTATTAACAATCAATGATTACAAAAAGAAGGTTCTAACGGTACTAAAATAATATTATCATAAGTATGATATTGATATCTCGATAGCAGTGTAATAAAGCCAATGACTATAAGCCCAAGAAATAAGTGTAATAAAGAAGTGAAGTACATTTTGCAAGAAGATACCAGTTACACACATTTAACTAAAGACTCTAGACTGCTCCATTTGTACTTAGTTCAATTACAGTGGTCATTGTCAAAGTTCAAATTTACTGGACAGCCGGGTGTACAGTAAGTCACGTTTTATGAAGTCAGTTCAGATGTATTAATTAGCACTTGGACTGTCTAGAATGCCGTGGGCTCTGACATCATGCCTTAATCTCTTCATCTTGTTCAGGGCCTGTCACTTACCATATCTGGGCTCCTGTGGACCTGACCTGTGCTTACCACTAATCCTAATCCATTTGGCATTAAACTACACAATATTGCCCAGGTGGTAACTGCACCAGGCAGGTAGAAAACTGCTCCAGGCTTCTGGAACTTATGTCCTGCAACCTACCCTAAAGCTGTTATTTCCAGTGCTCAGACACACTAATACCTTTATATCCGTTAGCTACTGCCCAAGGGTTCTCACCTTGTTTTGATCTTTAGTTGCACTATCTAGACCAATGAGTAAAATAAAAAAATGGGCAAGAGGAACGCATAATCTCTTCAATCTGAAAAAAGTAGACAGCTCCCTCTGATATATTGTGCATGGCATCCGTGGATGAATGGGCCAACAATATGGCCTTTGAGCCAATCAGTGAAACTGTCATAGTGACATGAAAATATTCATAATTTCCGTGAATCTGGCCAAAATCAACAGTTTGAAATTTAGAGCATGAAAGGCAAGTGAAAAAATAAATGTCATAAGGTACATAGACATATACTCCCTTCACATTATGGAAAGATGAATAAATAACTTAATCTTAAAGGGAACCTCATGTTGATGCCATTGCCAACAATAAAGCCGAATAATGTTACAAATTGATATTAAATGTAACTCTTCCCTCATAAATCACAAGGCACTACTAATGTAGTACATATAGAGTTTTTTTGGTCAATTTCAAGCAGTTGAATCGCCATTTCATAACCTTTTTAATTACAAAATGTAGGTCGAAGTTGATCCTCATAGATCAATCAACTATACTGGGGCAGCTCCTAAAGTCACTGGTTCAGAGAAACAAATTGTCCTTATCACAGCTGTTGTGATGAATTAGCTTTTGTGTGTTTAATAAACAACTAGGTCATCCTCAGTCTGTCTTGTGTATCTACCAAAAAGGCCTTCCCTACAAGATCTAAACCTAAGATAACAAAGATGATATCAATCACAGATACAGTATTGCTATTGTTGTGCTGCAATTCATAAAATTATTTGAAATACTTAAGACTAAAGCTGATAAACGGACAGACTGTAGTAGTGCCAAGTGACGTGATACAAGAAGACACAAGCTAATTGTCATGTCCATTCCCACAGACAGGTTTTAGGGTTTACATTTTACAAGTCCATTATAACTGGTCATTGTGTGGAGACTAGCAGGCCAGCCTATGATTGAATTTGATTTAAAGGACAGGCTAGGGCCCACAACACAGTCAGAGCATTGGTTGGACCATCACAACAACAGGCAAAACGGCCATGTCAGCGCCATTCAGTAAGCCCATTGCTAGTGTATTACGTCTTTGATTAGACAGTTAAAAGGATCAGAATTAACTTGAAGAAGTCCAAGGCTATACAGGGTTTAGTCATACTGGGAAGTCAACACTTGTGCACAATGTAGGTCAGTCCCACATCAAAAATTGGTCATTTAGTAAAAGCAACACCCCACACAAAGTTTCTGAAGGCAAAGCTTTGTGAGTCGAATGCTCTGCAGCTGTGTATTGTGCTGTCCCACCTTTATGGATCATACGGTATATTGTGCATTGCAAAATCTGTAATTTAATAAGTCTGGAAACAACATCAAAATGTTTGTGGGTTTCTTTTTTTCCATTATGGTCACTTTCATAAATAATTATTTATTAAATTTGTATGGCCGTTCAGTGGCAATAATATTAATTATAATAATAAAAATAATAAATGGCATGCCATACACAAAAAACATAATTTGGGCTATTAAACAGTTTAAAAGTTGTCATGCTGTATCTAACAAAATATACACTAGTTTAGTAGCACTGACACACACTAATATGTTGTATAGAATGTGTATTGAATGCAGGAATAATCATTTTAACCTATTGTATACATTTATAAAATAGATTTTACAGCATAGAACATTCTATGAGATGTTTTTTGTTCCTGTGTTTGCTGCAGCTGCATCAGTAGACAATGCACTTTGCTGTTCAAGGAAACATGCTAAATAGGCACCCTGTACATTATGGAGCATTGTTAAAAAGAGAAAAAAAAACATTCCCTGAATCTCATAATCCCAAGGACTTATTGTGTCTTCTGTATTTTCCACAGCAAAGAGGACCCCAAACAAGCAACAAGAGTCACATCAAGTAAGTAACAAATCTGGTGTGACACAAGGCCTGATTCAATCAAACCTGCCATGTTAATTTTGATGCTGATGGATAGATGTTGGGTAGCTAGTGCTGACAAACAGACATATTTGCTACATTGTAACACAAATGAATTTTGAAGTGGCAATTCAGATGTGTTATATTTAGGCTCTTTGAAATAAAAAGCAGAAGAAATGATAGAGACATTCCTTTAAATGATGTGATTGCAAATTATATGTTGCTGGAACAAGATGAACAGTATTTGTAAACACTTAACAATACTACCGTAACTGTGAAATAAACTGCTGATGAGTCACTGTGATGACGCACAGCAACTGGAAATAGATAGGAGCCTGAGCACCGAGGTGTACGCAGGATCTCTTTGTGATTATGTGTGTGTGCCTGTGTCTCTGTGGCGTGTGTGAAATTGGCTGAACTTTTATGATTATGTTGCAATCTGCATTGCAGCATTGCTAACAGCTTAATTTATATACTGATATAATCTTTCATGGTGCAGTAATGTGTGTATGTGTTTTTAGGTCACGATGGTGAGTACGGCTTAGAAAGTGAAGAGGTTGTTTTGACGCCTGAAGATGAAAACCCACTCAGGAGAATACTGCAGGTACACACACTCTCTCTCTTCTCTATCTCCACCATCAGCCATCTTTCTTTATCTGTACAAACATATCACACACACACACACACAAATCAGAGCATACTCACTCAGCCACACTGCTTGACCTTGGATGTGGGAACATTGTTGGTCTCACATTCACCAGAGGAAAAACATCCTCACCACCCACACACATATGATCACTCTGACTGAAAACACAGTGAATATGCTATGTCAGCTATTGCACCCGGGAACTATACAGATGAATTGATTTCTTGCAGTAAAATCTCTGGTCTTTACTGTATTCAGTATGATGTTTACTCAGTAACCATAAACTTTCAATTATTTTTCAAATATTTTACATACAAACAAACAAATAATCCCTTCATAGCCACTGTATATGCCTCTTTACATGTCTTGTTAAATAGTGCTGGATTAGCCTAAATGCCCTCCAATGAGATGTGGCTTTTGAGCAAAGAGATTAAAAAGCTAGAGGGGGCAGTTTCTATCTGCACAGTGCAGAAATGCAGACTAACAGCTACCACACGATTATATGCAAGTTTTCTATGGATAAGGCAACATTGCTCCATTCTCATTTGAGATTCAGTGATGGTTGGAACACTGAACATTTTATGGCCACAAGCTCAAATTGCACCTTAACATTGTACCTGCATAAAAGAATGGTGCAGTAGGTACCACGAATGCTTGTTTTTGATCAGTTTGAATAAAATAAATCAAGAGTTGCTAGGTGATGATATACACAGATTACACTGACACATGTTGTAGAAGAAGACTGATCTACGTATTGTATATTGGGGATTGTGATAACTTGAATGCATAGACTCTATTTCTGTATCCCTGTTCACTGGCTGGATCCTCCAAAGTCTGCATTTCTAGCATTAATTCCTACTAGAGTGCCAATCAAGTCTGTTTACAACTGGTCTTTACAATTTCTTTAGCCATTTTAGATCAACTTCCAGGTGATAAACTTAAGACATTATTGATTCAACAGCTGAGTAAAACTGTACAAATTTGTTTGTTTGTCTTGGTCTTTGTGGTGCTAGAAAGTTTTATTCAAGTATGAGCAGAATCAGCAAAACCTTTAGGGCACGCACCTTTTGTGGGCCAAATCGAGCCCCTGAAATGGGGCACAGCTTGTGTATGTCTTTGAATACAAATCTGATTGCCCTCTAGAGGACAGTCAAAGAATGCAAAACTGCTGCTGCCCACAGTTTCTTTGTTTCTCTTGTGCTAAATTCCTCTTTTCATATGTTTACAGCCTTTTAACTGGCATCAGCCAGGGATGTATCACAGTAAGCGGAAGCTGCTCCAGTCTCTGATCGGGCCTTATGGCCCACTGAGCGTGTCTTACAATGGGAAGACCTGCATTCTGTTCAAGGCAAAGCGCCTGGCAATCCGCTACAGGAACCATACCTTTATTGACCTAACTGAGAGGGTCTTCAACACCAACTCACCCGTGGACACTAAAGGCTCCATCTGCACTAAGGAGAAAGCTACGTAAGTCAACACTGTGGATAGAGTTATGTTCGAGGAATTTGTTTTGATTTTAAATAAATTACTTCAAAATAAAAGCGTAAATAACAATGTTATTTAAATAGAAAAAAGGGAAGAATAAGAATTATAAAATGTAATTCTAACAGTTACAGAATTGTTACACTAATTACAAGACAGGATGGACACTATATGGTGTGCTAGTTAAATATAACAAAAGCCCACTTATCTGCATATAAAGCCAAGGCATCAGCATAGATTTGATACTACTTACTATTAAACACGGAAATGGGCATTTAAGTGTTGCTGTGGTCAGTTTAGAACAGCTCTAAATTACTGTTACTGTTTTGTGTAAAATCAGATGTATTAATACTTGTGGCTTTGTTTTACTGCAGGCTATCATTAAGGTTTGGTGATGTGGAGGACTTGCGAGGTCTAGTAATCAGGTAAAATGCACATGCTTACTTCAAATATCTTCACTGACCAACATTAAAAAATATATATATATATTTATCTACAACTTTTCATATGTGTAGACTGTGCATGTAACTAACTGCATTGTCTCTTCTGCCAGGCTTCAAATGTCAAACACTTTTTATGAGGCAGCTGGTCAAAACTGGTTCACACTAGACAGTGTTCACATCCACTACAACTGGACCCAGGAGGCCACGTTCAACGCCAGTGAGGTCTACGCTCCGGCCACTTCATCCTACCATTGCCAGCACGTCAGCAGCCTTCACAAATATGACACCCTGCTAGTGCCCAGCTCCCACACTGACACATCTGCTAACTGGCACATCACTTTCACTGATTTCCAGGTACACTGTCTCACAAGGGGCGCAGCCTTGGTTGTGAACTCTTCTAGTAATGACTGCACATTCACTGTTATGTCTTAGTCTTTCCCCCTTGTTTCCTACGTGTGTGCATGTATGTATGTTTCCTTTTGTGTTCCGCCTGTTTGGCTGTCAGTCAGTCAGCCAGTCTGTTTGCCGTCTGTTTGGCAGTTTGTCAATCTGTCTGTCCACTATCTGTTTAGCCATCTGCTAGGCTGTCTCAACCTGTCCATCTGCCCAGTGTCTCTGTGCCTTGTAAGCCCAGTAAGAGCCACTATCCTGCTTTAGTTTAGCCTAATCTCATCTTTCCGCCTTCTCTCATGCTCTTCCAGATCCAGGCCTTCAATGTGCAGTCAGACAAATTTGCGTCAGCCAGTGACTGTGCCACTTTCCTGACACCAGCCATCCTGATGGGCTTGGTGACATCTTTGATCCTGCTCCTTGTCTTAGCCTATGCTCTGCACATGGTGGTACACCTGAAGCACATTGACCGTTATGAGGAGCACAAAGCCACCGTCTACTTTCCCCGTAGTCCAGAAGCTGAGTTGCCAGACAAGAACAGCCTGTGAAGGAGCTGGAGAACGACAGGGGGAGAGAGGGAGAGAGAAAGCTGCTGAAAAGCAAAGCCGAGGGGAGTGCAAGTGAATACAAGAGTGAAAAAGTATCCTCCACAGAATATTTGTCCAACAAAATGACAACTTTGCCTGTTCATATGAAAACCTTGTATGTCTTAACTACTTTAAGTAAATGCAGACCGTGGTTGGATACTTAGTCTTCTTTTCTCATTGACCTGCATCTTGGCATCCAGATTTTGAATAAGGCCTTTGGATGTTCAAGCTTCTCCCTGAGAGATGGTTCATGAGCCTGATGTCAGAGGTCAGGGACAGTCCCTGGGCCCTGAAGGACAACAGCATATACAGGCCTTTACCCCAGTCAGCCATTAAAACAAATGGCTAGCAACTGTAGCTAATACAGCTAACATCAGATGTTCCTGATTATATGTATGTATTACATGGCTCACAAGTGTCATATTACAAGCTA
Organism: Percina caprodes; assembly: GCA_013375575.1. NCBI lineage: Eukaryota > Metazoa > Chordata > Actinopteri > Perciformes > Percidae > Percina > Percina caprodes. The sequence continues at coordinate 1,897,234 of JABXJD010000087.1, forward strand.
CCATCAATCACATTGTCTTTCTAGCTTTCATTACAGTGTACTTTGTCTAATACCGCTGCAAGAAATATATACTTCAAACAGCCAGTTTTATAGTTGAAATAGCCGAATTAGCTGCATGCCATAAAAGGCTGGTCTATCTTGGCTAGCACAGTGTTTCCTAATACTAAGGATTGTTAGTATGCATGAGTTGCAGCTTAAAACAGTCAAATGTGGCACAAAGTAGAAGGAGCTTGAAAAGCTTTTGAGTCTAAGTGAAGAGAAATATCAGGAACCACTGGTCTAGCATCTGGCTGGAGTGAATGGACCGGCATTACTGGCCCTTCAGAGCCTCTGGATTCTCTCAGACCCTAAACAAGACTGCTGCTTGGCTAACTGTAAAACGGCCTTTTACAGACCAGCCAGACAAAGGGGTTGGGGGTGTCTACAAATTAGCACAACATTGGTTAGTTGTGAAAGCACTAACAACAAACTATTAAAGACTATACATGGAACTATGCTGCACAAGACTGCCCATCTGAGGGCATGGCAGGAAAGCGGGTCTTGCGATGACTTGCCTCTCTGAAAGTCAAGCGTTTGGACAAGGGAGACCATGGGTCCTCCATCCACACCACTGGGTTTGACTGCCAAAGTGAAGCTACTAAGGAGTTGCCATGCAATATGGTGAGAGACAAAATGAGACAATGTGAAAATGAAAGCTAACAGTTACAGCTATGTACAAAGCAAAAACACATACATGTACAGAAGTGTCACTCTGCGGAGGTCTTTTTTTATACAATGTAATCATGAAATACTATTAGTTGACTATGCTAATCCTCATAACCAAAATCTATCTACATACAAAGCTGTAGATAAATTAGGCTCTCTATACGATCATAGCTGTTTACTATCTTCAAATATTGTACAACCAATAAACATAGGTAAAAGTATACATTGTGCTATGAGGATTGGTGAAAGTATCAATGCATATGATTTTTTCTACAAAGTATTAACATACACGTACACTGTCTGTTTCTTTGTTTTAAACTGGACCAGACAATGTATGGTCCAGTTTCATCAAACTGTAAATTACAGTACAAATTCCAACAATAGATGGACAATACTATGGAATGCCGTCCACCCAGCGGGACTTATAGATGCCATTATTATGCCAGAAGCAACATTAGCAGCAGTAACAGCATCAGTAAGTCATAATACTGATAAAAACACTCAGCATGACAGTAAATAGATATCTTAACATTCGATACGGCAGTTCTGTCAATCTGTAGCAGTGTGAAATGTGTTCTTTGGTCATAAATGTATCTTACAAACTATGAAATGAGCGGAAGCAGTTTGTCCAAGGACCAACTGATGTAGATCGAACAATAAATGATATTCAGAGGAAACGGTGTGCAGTGATTAAATATTAGGTAGTTCTGTTGTACTGCGTACAGGAGCGCACTAATCATTTTTTTCTTTCTTTTGGTAATTACAATCGAATCAAGTTTTGATCATGTTTTTAATTGTTACTTAACCCACATCTCTCCAATCCAGTGTCCAGATTTCACACTAGCTCTGGCTCCCCTCCTAAGTGCCATCTTCTCTCTCGCCAGCACCGGTCCAATCAAACACTTTCATGTATAATTTATAGGCAATCATAGTCTTTCTGTAAAGTGTCCTTGGGTTTCTTGAAAGATGTTTAATAAAAGTTATAATTATTATTAATATTATTATTATTATAATTTGTAATCTCAAACCAGAGCCACAATTTCATCTCACTTCTGGTAAGATGCTGTCATAGAATCTGTATCCAAGATCGTACATAGGGCTACCGGTAATTTTAACTATATGCCCACATATTTTTATTTGCACATAGGATTTTCAAGGAGTTGATCATCTTCCTTGATTAACTTAGTATCAACTTAGTCTCAACCCGTGTTGTCTTCCTGTCAATCTTGTGACTTGGCTTTTCTGTGTAAAAATGTAAACTTGTTTCAAGGTTTTGGTCGTCTTTTTTGACACTTTTGTTGCTTAGCCCGATGTTTTGGAAATGTTTTGCCAGTTTAGTCACTTTTTTCCAACTTTTTCGTCACTTTTTCTGATGTTGCTGATTTTTTTTAACGCTTTTTATGACAGTCTTTTATCATTTTCTTTTTCAAATGCTATAAAATTGAGTAAAACACCCACATTTCTGATAAAGAAATTTTTTGAAAATGGGTCAAATTTGACCCAAGGACAACAGGAGGGTTAAAACAATGTCATTAAATACTGCATGTGCCCTAAGAGTTGGTAAACTTCTGCTTATGTTGATTCTGCATGTTAGGCCTACATCATGACAGGACAACAAGACGCTGAAATGTTAATCCTCAAATATTATTTTAAGCTTCAAATTTGGATTTGTTTCATCATCACAAATAGTGGGCTAGTTCAAAATTTTACCTTGCAAAAGACATGAGTGGAATTTGAAAACCCTTGCTATCCCAATCAATTGTCATTTTGTGAAAACATGCTTGTGTTCTACAGCGACATCTAGTGTCTACAATGTGGTTCCAGCAACTTGCACTGATACCTGGTAGGCCTACACCTGGTTAAGAACGCGTTTTAATAATGTCATTTCTTCAGTAACTGTGACTAAAAAAGTGACTAAGAGATGTAGGGAACGAAATTACAAAATTACATTACAGCTACTAATTTGAGTGGCTCCATTATTTCGACATTCCTGGGGTCGATTCGTTTGCCTCACCATTAGTAGAAGCCTTTCTTCTACCAACGTTCAGTTGACAAGAAGGTCCGCCGGAAGTGTGTGGAGGCGGCAACAAAGACGAGGATATGCCGACAGGTAACCCCAGAGGTAAATGTAGCCTACATGTTGTGTCCTCTTAGCGGCTGGTATGAATCAGCTGAGTTTGGTGGGAACTGTGTGAACCCCGCGGCTTTATTGTGAGAACAGAGCAGTGCTTTCTTGCTAACGTTTAACGTTAGCCTAGTTTCTGACCTCAGCCCTCTGTAGTCCGTTATTCAACCATACGCGTTCCCTATGCAAACTATAAGGATGTTTTAGGGGGTTGTACCTTGAGTTATTTTCGTGAATTCACAGATAGGATACCCATAGCGATAGAATATTTCCCAAACCGACTGCGTATTAACCTATTAACTACAACATAGTATCCCTTATCACAGCAAGTCATCTCTGCAATGCCTGATCGTAAAACAACGCTGTAATAAAGTGCAAGATTACACCCAGCAGGGGATCTTTTCATTACAAAAGTTGTTGGAACGCACCTTTGATTGGTCTGTGCAGCTTTATTAGTAGGCTAAATGATAAGGCCTGACTTTTTAATGGAACACCACGACACTGCCTGTGTGTGGTGGCCAGCTGTGTTGTTTTTGGTGTAGCCTATGTGATGGTTATGGAGATCTGGTAATTTGTGTAGGCTATAGATTGTGTACAGTGGTAGCTTATGAAAACTTGGGTGTTCAATACAAATAGTGCTTTGATTTAATTGTGTAGCAGTCTAATAGTGCTGGCGAGATGATCAGGGGGGTCACCAACATATCAGGTTGATCAAAGTAGAGACCATGAGAATAAGTACTGTATTTTATGTAAATTTGGTCAGTGCAGTTTGTTGAGATGCTGTGCAACAAAGTACTGCACAGTTACACAGCCAGACAACTAATTATCCTTAGGCCCATTGATTAATGGCACTTTTATTTATAAAGCATCTTTTCATTACATGTGAACTCATGAATGTGAGAACAAAGCATAAACAACAAAAATGAGAATACACTATATAAGTATCAACACAACAAGACAATGATTAAAAACGGTGCAATCAACGAGACTGCAAAACAGAAGTAGCCTACACATTGCAGAGCTAGCTGTTTCAATATGTGAATGTTTGATTTCTAAAATGAAAAAAAATTCAAAAATTTAGAAAACAAACAAGCTTACTGAGTACAGCATATGGCTATTGAAGTACACTATTAAATTAATGTTTTTGTTTTGTTTCCAAATTGTACGCTTATCTTCATATAGAGCAAACACAAATAGTCATTCCCTGGGGTCACTTATTCCCTTATTTTATGATTTTATGATGTGCAGAGATCATTTTGGCTGTTAAGCTTACTCCGATACTGTAGCAAACTGTCATGTCATGTTGCTCATTGACAGTGGTACCTTGAGGAGGGCAATACATCCATAGAGGAGGGTTGAGATTGTTTTTTATGTCTAATTAATGCATAGAGCATGCAATGTTTTAATATATCCACTAGAGGTCAGAGTAACCATGCAACCACGTGTGCTGCAATGAACAGTGTTACAAGACACCTGTAAAATGTACATTGCTATGGAAGCAAATAAGAGACATAAGTCTTTTAATTTTAATAGCCACTGATTACTTAATATTGAAATATTTTATTTTGAAAATCATGTATCTGAATGTATTTGTTCTGAATTCACCTCTTTGAAATTATGTTACTTCAGGAACCATATATCTGAATTGATTTGTTCTGAATTCACCCCTTTGAAACTTAAATTTTAAAATTCTTGGTTTCCATTTTAAAAACCTGAATTTCGACACATATTTTTCAATGGTCAGAAATTCAGATACATAAAAATCAACTTGCAGAATTTCAGATAAAATAGATTCAAGTTGATCAAATTCGATTGCTGAAATTCAGATCGAAAAAATTCAATATCAGTCAAATTCGATTGCTGAAATTCAGCATTTAGATTTTAGGCATTTACAACTTGGATAAAGATCATGCTGTATTTCAGGAGCCATTTATACAGGATTTCAGTTATTTTTGCATGACTGTATATATAATTTTGTTAAAGCAGAGATTTACAAAGTCTATATAGATATATTATTCTGCATTCATTTTTTTGTATTTATTTAAAAAATTTAAATAATTTAATTTAATAAAAACTTGTAAATGTTGCTCTGTTTCAAGGGTATAGGCAGATCAGGGCATGGAAAACGTAGACATTGCAGCTTCATATCCGGCAAGAGTGTTCACAATCAACGGTCAGTCCAAAACTTCAGATAATGCTAGCTGAAAGATACCACTTCGCTGCTGCCATGCAATAACAGTATCATTTGCTACACATACAGTATCACATACAGTATATCACCTCGCAGCAGGACTAGTATTTGAGGAGTGTGATGTGAAAGTCCTATCTCCAGTGAATGTTGATACTGCTGCCCATTAAAAGTTACTGAATAGCAACCGCCTTAGCATGCAAATTCAACAACTTTTTCCTTGCTGCAAAGAATTGTTAGTTTTTGCTGGGCAATGGGTCTGGTATTACATCTGTATGTTACATCTGTTTTAATGCAATGAAGTGACATTATATTCCATTGTTTCTGACCTAAAAGTAATGACTAAACAAATACAGAAATTAGATTAAAAAAAACTGTTCTCTACTACCTCAAAGAAGAGGGCTTCTTCAACATTGCCAGTGCTACACACCTCATCTGTTGCTATTATGGGTTCTTGCCACCGCTGCAAGATGCCCTGGACGCTTTCCGCAGTGGCTGGGACAATCATCCAATAAAAACAGAAGGCCATATGACCCCCTAATCAGCTTTGGGAGCTGGGCCAAATCCATCACCCAATTCAAGGCCCAGCTAACATGGATGTATGTCCCAAATGTACAACTTGAATGCTTGCAATATTATAAATCCCTACATTTGTGCTTGCAAACATAAAAGTGTTAAAAAAAGTTAATACTTCCTTCTCAAAGGCTGCCCTTAAGTTAATAAATATTTAGCAAAGTGGTTCACAAAAGTGCAGGTCCGAGCAAGTGCCATAAATTCATTAGAATAATTAATACTGCAAACAAGTAAGGTTTTCTATTTTTGTTTGATAGGGTATGCCTATTCCTCACATTGAGCAGGGAAACAGTGGATTTACTGCTGATGGTTACTCCAGTGTCATCATCCCAGACACAAAAAGCCCACTGACTGATAGACAAAAGGCAGCTTTAAAAGAGGTTATTGACCCAAGAGCTGCATCCCATTCCTTTGGCTGTGATATCTACGTTGAAGCTGTTTAATTTTGTGAGCATATTCGATCTGAAAACTGAAAGAGAGCCAACACACATACCACCTTTTTCTGTTCTGTTAGACATTTTTTCCCATAGTGTGTCAGATCAGGGCAAGCTAACTCCCCACATTTATAAAGACAGAAATACATTTTAGGCATATCTTGTAATTTTATTGGAATAAAAGAATCTTCTTATTGTTCAACCATTAATATTTCAGGAAGACTTGGTCTAAAAGATATGAGAGGAGAAACCACCAAGCTACATGAGTTGGAACACCACTGACTAACAACTTATAGGGTAGACAAAATAAGAAACACTTAATTCATCACCATTGCTAGCAGTGCTACAGAGATGGGTCATATTAGGTTGCATGCCAATTAATAGTATTTTACAACCCCCTATACTATATGTCAATCAAAAAGCATAACAATGAATTGCATATTAATATGCTAAATTAGTAATACAATCTTTAAAATTTTTAACCTTAACATATGGTGTTAGTGAGCACTGCTTTGTACCTACACAAGACCAAATCATGTGTGGCAAGTGCCAATACAAGCCAGGATATCATTTTAAAGGATGCATAGTCCTCGTAATGTCCTGGGATTCGCAGGATCTCAAAACAGGTGGAGGCTGTTGGGAAGCTGCCCTTGACCACCTCAATGGATAGGTTATTCCTTGGAAGAATCTCCCACCTGGTCCTTTAACAGGTCAGTCAATTCATCAGGTTATGCTGTGGATTAAACAATATGGATCAAATGATAGGTTGCTACAAATAATAAAAGATATAGAAAACTAAAATCATTTTTAGTGTTAAATTCATCATAGTAGTTATCTGTGATGTAACAAATACTGCAGTTTCTTTTACAGAAATACCATAACACTGTATACCCTGGTAAAATGTCATAACGGTATGAAAAATACTCTTAATAAAGCTGTAAGTGAAGAGTGTGCGGCTATCTACTTCCTATCCTACATACGGGTGTGCAAAGATAGTCATAACTAAGTGTTTAAAAGGAACTTTCCACTCCGTAAACATACCATTTTCAATAAAGGGGTGAAGATAACCTGATACGCGGCATTTTGTGTCAAGTCATCATGAGGCCAGGTGATGCGCTGCAGGATCGTCTACATTGACAACAATAAAACTTGAATAATTTTACTACTTTATCATGGTCTCTCTCTCTCTCTCTCTCTCTCCCTCTCTCAAGCCAGTTTGCAGTATTGCAACCAACAATAATCATTAATCAAAGTCTGTAATAGGTTTAAAAATGTCAATGTGAACAGATTAAAAAAATATATATATTTTAAACACTTCACCTTATATCCTGACTGCTGCAAGGTACATCACAACTGGCTGCACCTCCTCCCCTTTCAGATTCAGTCAATAAGGACATTAAGTTCCTGGCTGATTGTAAAAGCTCAGCATGCTTACTCTGTAACACAAATATACATAAAATACAAAATAACATCACAGAGAGAAAAAAAAAGGTTTAAAAAAACAAAACAATGGCCATACGTCTAATGATAAAGCTAATGTGTAATCTGCATAGACAGCTGTTGAAATCACACAAATTATATGTGTTGATCCTTGTAACCGTATCCATCTACATTGATGGCTCCCTGTCTGTCTGTGATCTTTTATCACTGAAGTCTTTTTTTTTGTTGCAATTTTCAAATATTTTCTTTTGTTAAAAAGTGGGCCGCTACCGTTGAGCTCTAACGTTAGCTAGCTAGCTATAACGTGTTAGCTGTGTGTTCCAAACATATTTAGCTACAACATACTTCTGTTGAGCCCTGCGTTCGGTTGTACATAAACAGCCAACTTACCGGAGCACCGTCGTTTCTCCTGGCAGTCATGTTTCAGCAATCGAATTTGATCAACTTTAATCTATTTCATGTGATATTCTGCAAGTTGATTTTTTTTGTATCTGAATTTCTGACCATTAAAAATATGTATCTAAAGTCAGGTTTTTAAAATGGAAACCAAAAATGTTTTAATTTCAAAGAGGTGAATTCAGAACAGATATTTTCAGATACAAGATTTTCAAAATGAAATATTTCAATATTAAATATTCAGTGGCTATTAAAATTCAAAGACTTATGTCTCTTATCTGCTTCCATACAATGCTCACAAGTGGTCAAATATGGTCATAATCTTGTAATCAGGGAGGACCAGATACAGCGGGGACTGGCGTTTCAGAGTGTTTTTGTGTATGTGTATGTTGTCATTCATTTAAATGTTCAGCTGCAGTGCAGGTCAAGATGTTCTGAGACAACACATCAAGCTTCTCCATAAAAAGACAGTTTTTGTTAGCTGCCTAATGAATCATTTATTGGTCTTAGTTATTTAGTACATAAACCATACAATAACAGAACTGCTTTGGAAGGATTTAGCCAAAACTTTTTTTTACCCTTTAGAAAGCCTAGTACTTAATTCTTTGGGCAGATACAATTAAAAACTTTGATTATAGGATTTTAAAAAAATCAACATTACTAGTCATTATTTCAAATATAGGCCTGTTTTGCTCTGAATTTGCCTCACATTTTATAATTTGCCTAACATCTGTATTTTGAAAGTGTAACTTCATATAACATGCTCTAGATGTCAGTGTTTGCTTGTCTCACAGTTTTTGTTCCCTACCTCTGGATACTTTCTGGATATACCACCTTCAAATAACTGAAATATGATAAATCAAGATTAGCTGTGACCAATTCTGAAAGCCAAAGAAAAGAAGGAATTTAAATGGTTTTCAGTTGCTGCAGAGCTGGTCAGTGGCAATAACTTGAAACGTAACTAAAACTTAATATCAAATTGAACAGCAGTAGCCAATGACAGCGCTAAAGCTTCACATTAAATTCAACAATGAAATTTTTTTTTTAAATGATTGGTGTCAACAGAGTGACGTATGGACTTTTATTTGAACAAACGTCCCTCAGTGATCCATAACTTCCCTCCTTCTGAGACATAAACAGAAGAGTCATATTTAGTGTTTGTTGTTAATCTCTCCCTGTGCAGAACTCCAGAGCGAGGATCCTTCGAGTACTCCAAGCTGGGGATTCGGACTTTGTGGCCACAGCCTGTGCAGAGACAGATAGGCTTGCCTGTTTTATATGTAAAGCTGCCAGCCAGAAAGCACAGGGCCCGCAGGGTACTGCACACAACTCCTTTGTTGCAGCCAAACTGTGACGGGGTTCCACTGTCTAAGCTGCTTTGTATTTTGGGAGCACAAGAGATGGGAAGGATACTAATGATGGTAGGTAAAGTTGGACCTTTTTAAAGGAATCTGTTCAACTGGTTAGGGCCTGGAATGGTAGCATCCTGACAGTAGACTAGACTACGCTCTTCTTCTTTTATTCTTCACCCTTCAGAACTTAAAGTTCTTACATTTCTCTTTTTTATATTCTTTGTTTGGTGTGTCCACTGTGGTAAATAGTTAGAGATAATATTGCTTAGCCCTTCAGTTCCAGGGATTATTCTGCAATGTCAATCATTGATGGGGCACTTTGATGTGCGTTAGGGCTCGGTGAGTTGACTGTTAATTGAACATCACAGTCAAGCAAATCACAGCCTCCGAGTTCCTCATCCTCTATCAGCACAGCGTCAGTCAATGGCCTCATTATAGCGTCTTGGGCACGTTATTATTGCAAATGAGTTGGTTATCAACAAGACAGCCTAGGGTATGGGGCTTAAACTAATAAACAGTCCCAGGGTGGCTCAGAGGAGTTTCACTCTATGCTGCTCTACAGTAGCTCAGTCATTTTGTTGAAATATGTGCTGGGTTATTTTATGAATATGTGTATTTTGTTTAGGTTTGTGGATAAAGATTGAGTGCTGGTCGAATAGGTTGTTTTGACAGCTATGTGCCAAGTGCTTGGGCTGCGTTTCAGAATCTGAAGAAACAACAATAAGCCAATATAATGACTGAAAATATACAGTTTTTTGTCACTTGATTTTCAGCTGTGAAAAACAATTTTTGCAAACCAATACACAGAAAGCAGACAGCAAGAAAGAGTTGGGCTATCTGCTCAGACTGACTGTAATTTCCTGTAACATGGGGCATGGCTCTGGTTTTATATGCAAACATTTCGCCTTTGAAGAATGATTTGAAAATATACATTTTAATAAGGTGCACTGAGGCACGGCCAACGAGACACAAGAAAAAGATAAAAGAGATTGCATATCGGAAATAAGCTGATAATGGGAGGTGGGGGGTAAAGAAGAGAGAGAATAATGGGGGCAAGGAGAAGACTTGTAACAGCAAGGTGTTTTTTTCTTTAATTGAAGTGGCTGGGGAATGTAAAATGGAATGGCATGCTTTAGGCATATCAATCACGAACAAGTTATGAATGTAGAGAACTTTAGTGCCATTTTTAATCTTCTACACAGAATAATGCAAATATCTTAGACGTCTTCGCCGACTGCCTGTTATTTCTCCACATAATGAAGCCACGTCTCCCATCAAGTCTTTTCTTTTAAGCAATCAGACAGCTGCTTGAGTCATTTCACACAGTTTGTTTGAAGATGGAAAAGAAAATTTCTAAGTTTACTCCCTAATACAAAAGTCAGAATATCCACACAATTTGTGCATTGGATTTTTTTTCCTACTTTGTTGTTACCATGGACATCTCTGTTCACTGTTACCCCTTCTCTGTCTTTCTCTCATTTCTCACTCATCTCTTGTTTCCATACTCTGTCTTAACCACCCTTCTATTTTTAGGTGGAGTGCCTTTAATTATGCATGTCGTCATAGTGCTTTTGGTATTACTGTCGTTTAGGAAGATGTGTGTGTATGTGTGCCTTGCTGCATAAACTCAATCTTCATTCGCACGCGCACACACACACACACACACCCACACACACACACACACACACACACACACACACACACACACACACACACACACACACACACACACACACACACACACACACACACACACACACACACACACACACACACAGCAAAATCCCTGCTTTTTGTTTACCTACTGCATCTGAACACAACCCCAGTGCGAGGACAGCGTGTAAAGTGTGAGCTATGAGATGTTTGGCCCTCAGGAGACCGGCAGTGCAGACATGACAGTTTAGAAAAATGGAAAAGGAGACAGACTGGATGGATGATCATGCATGCATGCATACAGGCATACATACACAAACACATTATATTCAGAAAGTGACACACTGATGTAGTGCCCTCATGTCCGACCCAATGTAGTGCTCTCTTGAGTGTTTCTTTTTTTCTGTTGTTAATTAAAGTTACTGAAGGTGCATCAGAGTCTTATAATTGATCCTAATTTTGCTTTTTACTGTGATGAATAATGAGTAGGAAGATGTTGCCAAAAGGTTTGCAAAGTGAGCACTGCGAGATAGCCAAGAAGTAAGCCTGGCTCTTGCATTTCCTAGCAAACCTGAAGTGTTAAGAGCCTTGCTGATTTCCCTAGCAAACCCAAAGTGTTGAGAGCCATGCTGATTTGTCACCAGGGTGACACACTGATTTCCAACAAGATGCACTCTTAACACCAGATTATATGTCCTGACTAATCTTCCTCTGCCTCTGTCATACCATGCTCCAGTTGCTTTCAATGTAGTGGCCTGTCTATCTGCAGCACCTTCTTGTTTCTCTCTTATGCTACAACCTTTAAAAGCAGATGGCTTCCTCCCATCTCTTCCAGTCTCTTTGTGTCTTCCTTTCTCTTGTGTTCTCCAACTCCATCCTTTTTTCATCTCCCTATATCTCACTCCTTCTTTATCAAACTCTCCACTCTCTTTCTCTTCTGCTTCTTTTATCCGACCAGTTTTGTCCCTCCTCACCGAGGCGCTTCATTGTTGGGATATATGACCTAATTACTTGGCTAATTGAGGTTCTTGTAGTTGCCACACAGTTTGGTGGTGGGGAACTACATCTGGTCATCCTCTACGATGTATGTGAAGGTCATGGTCAGTATGATTCTTTTGCTAAAGATCCTCTCTTAAGGCCCAGCATGGTTCACGGTAAAGATACAATGACTGTCTAAACAAACAAACACAAAATAGAGTTGTAAATATAACACATAGAATGCACATATATTATACAGAGTGTTTTCAAAATAACATCCTAGTATTTCTTGGTTTTATGATAATCTGTCAACTAGGCTACTTTTAGTATGTCAACAACACCACAGTTCCCTTGGCCTTTATGGGACTTGCAATCATTTCTCTTTCATAAATGGCTCAATGTTCAGATTCTTATCTCTGAGGAAAAATAAATGACTGGTGTTTAATTGCTTTTAAAGACAATGTTCATTAATATGTGTCCCATGCTGTAGATTTGTTTCAATGACAAATTAATCTTTGGTTCTATGGGAGCCTGAAGCACTCATTTCACCCTCTTCTCCTCCTGCTACATGATGTCTTCACCTCTTCATTTCCCACTCTTTTCTTTTCTTTTGTTGAACAAGCTGTTTCTTTCTTTCACTATTGACTGCTTGTCAGAGGACATAAGATCCACTGTGCAGGTCTGTGTCTCATCCCGATCTGACCCATCTCTTGTATGGGAGCTTGTCTTTACTTTCACTTGCTTACCTGGTTCACACAAGAGACCACAGCCATAACAACAGATTTGACAGATTTATTTTATATTTTAACTGTAACAGACGATTCCGATTAAGTTTTTTAAGTAAGTGCTTCCTTTTCAATTACATGGCTTGCAGAAACCAATGTAAATATCCATGATGTTTTTGGTAAAAGTCTTCAAATCTAAATCACCGCCCAAGCCATTGGTTCGCAGAGAGCAATTTGATTGAACAGTTCAGTAAAGTTCACTAAAGTGCAAACAACACAGTAAAAAAATTATTATTCATTTAAATGCCTAAATTATTCAAAAAACTAAATGGAGGACTTCAAGTTTACAATCTGCTCCTTGAGGCTTTGGAGCCCTTAGCAGCTGCTGACTGTATTCTGCTTATGCCTTAGGCCAGCTATGCAGATATTCTCAGGTGAAAGTTTTTAGAGAAAATGGGAACATCAGCCATGCTAGATGGTCTCTTGCACTATTCATCCAGGAGGAATTTCTGAACTTTTACCACTCACTACTACTCCTCATTTTACAAACACTTATATTATATGAATTCATGTGGTACATCTCTTATTCTGCATTATATTTTTAAACATCTCTAAAGTTTAGCTTTTATATGATAAATAACGAGAAGCTCCCCAAATGTAACTGAATGGTTCCCTTGTGGGGTAAACCTATCTTGCTCTTTCTAAATGTGTTAAAATGGCATCCAAACATTCACAGCAATTATGTAAAGAAAAGATGCCAGTCTGTAAAAATTAGGCTACCTTTCACCAGCACCAGAGGATCCCAAGTCAAGGACATCAATTCAACCTAGTATACAATATGTTGACAGCCACTATTGAAGACGATTACTCCCAAAAGCTTTTTATTCTCTTTCCATCTGCTTGAACATTCCTCTTCAAATAACTTACTTGTACAAGCCCAGTCAGCCTTTACTCTATTACACATTTGAGATCAAATGTTTAATTTGAGGACATAGTTTCCAGTAAGGGAGGAAAGCCCAGTAGTCATTCATTTTCCCTGTCCTGAAACACCAGGTTTAAGCTTACCTCTCTCGCATTGAGGCTACCAACACTCCCTGCTGATTATCATGGCAAAGCTTAGTGCAGATTGTCCTTGTTTTCCTAGCCCATGAATCTTGCATGCAGTGGATATTTTGATCCGTGACAGTGCATATTCCACAGGCAGCTGTGTTCCAACTTCCGTCAAATACAGTCGTCTGTTTCTCTGCCAGTGTGGATGGAGGATGAAGTCTTTGGCATCTCATTATTAATTGAATTAAGGGAGGTATTTCTGAAGCAAGGTGAGTTCTGAGCCTGGTAACAAAGAATTATTTATGGTGCGCTTTGAAATTCCCAGGCACTAATGGGACTTAGCCCAGCACTGTCTATACGGATAAGAACATCGATGCTCACACACAGACACAATCTTCCGCCTTCTAGTGTAATTACAAAAAGTGACTAGATGTCTAATAGAGACTGTTTTTAGACCTGTAGGATGGAACATTGGCAGCTATCTGGTTATCATGACCACAATTGGGAACAACTTTCAGTTTTATCAAATCTGTCAAATGTACATTTCCCCCAAAAGCCCTGTATTGTATCATCAAGGCCTGTCAATCTGGTGCTAAAATCTCTCCTAAGTGTAGGTATTATACTAAAAATGTCAGGGCATAAGATTGGTGCCAGTAGGACAGTAAAAACCTGCGTATTTGAAGAGCATGATTAAAAAAAACAAAATCATATACGCTCAATGAAGTATCAGCATATCCAGTTCAGTCATGCCAATACGCCTACCCTGTGCTTTTCCACTGATCCTTTATTCTGTAGTGGTATGCAGAATAGACCTTGGTGCTAATGAGCTGCTAGAGATACAGGATAGCTGGTAGGCCAAACTAAGGTCATAAGAAAAGGAAACATGGAGATAGTGATGAAGAGCTCATGCTGTTCATAGTCTCATATATTTTGTACAATATTATTTCTAAGACTTTTCACTTTATCAGAATTAGGAGAAAATATAGTCTATTTGACAAACAGATATCAGGCATACAGGGACGGTTCAAATTTCAAGTTAAATGGAAATAACATCATCTTTAAAGCTGTAGGTTTTAAGCCATCACTATTGAATGAAAAGGAAGTGCACTATCAAAACTGTCAGAATGTTCTTTTTCATCACTTAAGTGCCAGGTACAGCGCAATTACCACCACCTGTAGTAAACTCTGTTCTCCAAAATCAGATGTGATTACAGCATTCAGAACTGAGGAAAGGGAGGGTTAGGGGAGAAACAAGAGGGGTCGTGGGCGTGTGAAGATGGAAAGGAGGACTGGGTCATTAGTGTTTGATGTTTTTTCCTCTGATGTGACACATGACTAATTCTCAGCCACTTTTTTCACATGAAGTGTGTGTATCTGTGTTTCTATAAATACATTATTAAATGTATCTATAAATGCATTACTTTATTCATGTCCTCTAATACTGTTGGACCTTGCTCACAATGTTATTAACCTCTTCCCTGTGGCGACTGCATGCTACTGTACATATTATTTTTTTAAAGTTGACTATCAAGTGTAAAAGAATCCCTTGCTAATCCAGACTTTAGCTCCGTATTTTAACGCCCCATCCATCGAGAAATTCTCCTGAGACATGCCTCTAGCTCATATGTATAAATCTAACATCAGGAATTATGTGAAAAAGTGCTCAGCTCCTAGCTACTTCCTGGAACTTATTTTTTTTCATATGTCAATGAATAATATCACTGGAACGATGTTATTCTCTCTCCAGACTAGCAGTGTTTTTTGGGTCATGGCTAGCAGCCATTATAACAATGGATTGGAAATATTGAGGGACTAATAGGATGGTGTATGGGGGTCCCGTGGGACATGAGTGGCATTACATTGTGTTGTCTCAAAGGGGGTGAGACAGAAAGAAATGAGCCTTAGGAATATAGATAAGAGATATATGAGGAATTAATGTTACTGTTAATAACCTTATCATCTGACTTTTGTTTAGTTTGGAGCCGTTTCATTTGCTCAACCTAATTTGAAAAAATCAGCTATATATAAAAAGGCATATAAGATTCCGTTTCACATTACCACTTATACTTAGAACTACCCTGTGTGTGAACAATCTGTAATACTCATTAAACCAACATGAAGATGAAAGAGATCTGTAGGGGACAACAGCAAAATGTCCAGGATGGGTAGAAAATAACACAATAATAAAATGTGGAACAACATTAATAACTTATCCTGTCCACCCTCTAACCCTGATACCGAAGACTTCCGTGAACTGCACTGCACAGATGTTTTTCTTTATTCCATACTTTTTATTTGGCCATTCACTTTACTTACTGTAGCTGCTATTATTCAATCCCCATCATACTGTCAATCGAAATGCCCCTGCTATGCTCAGGGATATTTCTTTACACAATAACATTTCCGTCCCGGAAACTCTCAGGGGAGACTTTAGCCTTGTAGATAAAAAAAATTACATTTAGTAAAGAAAAAGTCCCACAGCTGATAATTTTGTTCTATTTTTGCAGGTTTCCAGAGTAATGAAACCTATCTTTCATGCAGTATGCCACGCCATCTCTTTCATCTCTGTCAGGCAACACCTTTTTCTTCCTTAATTTGCTGAAAGTAAATACACAGTTTTGTTTCAAATTAGAAAAGTCTATAAAGTGATGTTGACTCTATGTTGAATCTGCGCTGGTGTAATGACTCTTGTGAGAGGTGTGAAAGACGTTTTGTGGGTTTGACTAACCAAGTCGGTATAACATTGATGTTTGACCCACATATGTCAAAGGTGAGTCTTCAAGTGTGAAAGAGGTAGGCCTGCAATTAACACGGCACCACTGCAGGGGTAGAGATAGGCAATTTAGTCCATGTTGATCCCCTTTCAGTGCTTTGCCAGAATCCTTCAAGCTCTATGTGAAACTCGATCTGTCACATGGGGTCCGTCGCCTGGGGGCTCTCATCCTCTTTCACAACCCATATGCCCACACACTGCCAGTGCCACATCACTACAAAGTGCATTTAATTGACATGCTTTTGTGCAGCATAACTAACTTATCATGTGGTCCTTCCCTCCTTCCATCAAGAGGCTGCACATCCCCACTTCCTTCTGTGTCTATGACACATACACACACACACACACACACACACACACATACACACACACACATTCTTTTTTCTTCTGTCTTTCGTCAGCACTTTGGCTGTAAGTCCTGCTTCAGTGAACTGGGCACAGTGCATGACTTGATCCGACATGAAAGCTAAAGGCTAGCTATTATAGCCCTGTATTAGAGCCCATGAGTGGGGGAGAGAGACAGAGACGGAAAGAAAGGGAGTAAGTATGGCGTAATTCAACAACCACAATAACAGCATCCCCACTAGCCTATGCTCAGATCCTGAGAAAGGAGGAGTGAAAGTGAGAGAGAGAAAGTGGGAGATAGAGAGAGGGAGTGAGAGATCAGCCTAGTCGCATCACTCCAGAGGAGTAGGCGTGCTCTTGCTACATCGTTTGATGATCTCCCTGGTTTCCCCTAAACCTGCACTCTCTGCGGGTGAGGTCGGTCAAACAAAGGGGCTCAGCGGACTTTCCCTGTCGGAGGAGTCGAGCTCGACTTTCCGCCGGGCAGCAGAGCCGAGTGCACAGCACCGGTCAGCGGGGCCACGTCGCGGCACTTTGGATAACTCACACAGCTGAGGATCCTGCCTTTTGCCAAGACGCATCGCTCATTCGCGTCCCGCACCAAGAACATCTGAACACATTGCTATGATTGATTTAGTCAGACAGCATAGGTGACTTGATTTCCGCCCATTTTCCCTTTTTTTTCCTTTCATTTTTTTGGATTCTCTGAAGGGGTAAAAAAAATCCACGGTGGCAGCATAAGCCCAAAACTCGCTGGTATTTTTGCCCAAGATGCAGGTGGATCGGAGCTGTGTGGTTTCCAGTGCGTGTCTGCTTTTACTTTTCTCAACTCTAAGCTCCAGGGTCAGTGAGGTGGGAGGCACCCACCAAAGCATCCCTCCGTCTGTGTAAGTAGATGCTCTTTTACGCATCACAAAAAAATCTCCAAGTTTTAAGCAGAACTTGATTAAACACACTCCAGCTGTATCAGTACAACACTCATTTGATGGATTATTGCGACCTGCCATTGTGTGGTTTCTACGGCTGTGTT